>VMBQ01001605.1:0-171702 GCA_007657795.1 Dreissena rostriformis
TAACACAAGGAATACATCTTATACATTCCTAATTGATTTTAAAAGACCATATGTTACCCTTTCCCTAAAGATATGTACATTTCACGGACCCCCCTTTAACTGATATATCCCGTGCCACCTTAGGGAGTCGCGTTCTGGGAAAAAACCGGACTTTATGCATGTGCGTAAAGTGTCGTTCCAAAAAGAAGGGACAATACTTTCCGCCTACACTGGGTGGATTATCGTTTAAAAGAGACCGCCTTAAAACGAAAAAGTCCATACACGCAAAAAATGTCGTGTCTGATTAGCCTTTGCCGACTGCACATTCTAATGGTCTATGTTTTTAAATGTTTCGGGTTATTATAACATTCAAAACATTTAATTTTAGCTCTAAAACTGGGCAAAATGCTTGTGCGTAAATTGTTATCCCAGATTAGCCTGTGCAGTCTGCANATGCCCAGTTTTCTCAGAACACGACACATATTGCTAAGACGGATAAGCCTTTTGAACTTTGTGAATACCTAGCAAGAAGTAATGTTGCCTGAAATGTTTATTGTTTTCTTCTTCTTTGCTACCAACACTTATCTCCTGGAATAAATTTGAATGTTTTCAGAATGTGGAAACTTAACCGATCCCCGAAACGGTTCCGTTAAGTATTACTGTACGACCATGGGCTGTTTCGCCAAATACGCATGCGCGACCGGATATGATCTCAGCGGACAAGCTTCACGCACATGTACAAGCGGTGGATGGAGTCTTGATGAGCCTTCATGCAACCCAGCAGGTAACTTACGTCAGACTATGCAGAATCTTGAATGGACATGTACGCATGCGCACTCTTGATAATGTAATGGTAGTCTGGTAAAATTCTCACGTTTGTGCGCGAATTGTTTTCTAGGGTGAATTTGATTGACACATTTTTAAGATTTTCTTAAGAATGACAAAAAAGCATTGTTAATATATCAAATATAGGCTTGAAATTAAAAAATGATCCTGGTATGATTCTGTGTCTTTATTTATGGCAAACGCCGTATATATGCCCCTTCAAAGCCCCATTACTACTTAAAATCAAAGAAAATTTCGTACAATATTTCGTAAAATAAAGTTTGAGTAGTAATGGGGCTTTAATATTGCAGTGTTTGGGAGTAACATTGCGTTTTAAAATTAAATGTATTGACGTATATCTGTTATTTTCCGGGTAGAATTACAAACGATGAAATACAAATTTTAGTATGAGATTAACTAAACGCGTACACGCGCATGTATTTCAGGCCAAATACAAGGTACCAATATAACAATCCAGCTCCAGTCCGGTCCGCCCGAGGACCCCATAACGCGTGAGCAGTACCAACAAGATATCTATGATCAGGTGACATTTTATACGCAGCATATCACCGCATAATGGAGTATAATACTAACAAATCTATATAATAATAATAAAGCAAAAAAAAGTTACAGTACAACAATTTTCAATTATTTGACCACAATGAGTTTGATTTTTTTACTTCTCAAAGACCCGCCGATTTTATCGGCCCTTTCCCCTAGACGTTGTTTTTCCCTCTGATAGAAATTTTCCCCAAAACAATTAGATCTAAAAAAAAAAAAAAAAAAAAANAAAAATGAAATCTTTAATTATTACTTAATTATTAATAACATATTTAATTATGTATATGATCCTTAATAGACAAATATTGCATAATTAAATCGTCTATTGTCTTGATTTTGTTTTAAAACAGTAAAAAATGTCAAATTGATTATTTAAGACTTTCATTATTTTCACCAAAAATCATTCGCTTCTCGCGATTTTTTCCCCCTCAAAAAAGGCCAGGCCCTTTCACCAAAATCAGATAAAAAAAAAATATAATTCTTACTCGCGATATAATTTATATCGAATACGCGTATTCGTCATAAAATAAATGAGATATAGAAGTATATAATAGGCCTAATTCAAAATATCAGTGGCCGTTAACCCTCCCTTCGGAACAAAATATATAAAATGATAGTTCAGTTCATCGTAATATTACATTCGTCGTTTTCGATGTATGGCACATATATAACATAGATCAACATGAAAACGGATCTCACAATTTCAGATGTTTCTTTCGAAAAACATATGCGCGTCGCTCTTTGAAAATGGAGTTTAATGCGTGTGCGTAATGTGTCGTCCAAGATTAGCCTGTGCAGTCCACACAGGCTAATCAGGGACGACTTTTTCTTCATAAACTTGATTTTTGCTAAGAAGTTACTTTTTTGAACGAAACATATCATAAAAGCGGAAAGTGTCGTCCCTGTTTAGCCTGTGCAGACTTCAAGGCTAATCTTGGATGACACTTAACGCACATGCATTAAACCCCGTTTTCACAGAGCGAGTCTGATATAGAAAGACTATGTTACCTCCATGGATTGTGTAAACGCAACCATTTCGCTGCAAACCCCTTTGTTTAGAAACTGAAAACGAGATCGATTCTTCTTTTTATTGTGAACGATCTTGGCCATCATTCTCCTTCTCATTTTGACTTTCGAATATCTGAATATGTGTAATGTCAATAAATGTCACAAATGGATCTTTGTTGTTAAAACGGAGGTCACTCTGAAGAGATTTTATTTTCTTGCGAGTTGTGTCTCTTAACACGAGACAAATGAAATCCGACAAACCATCACGATCTCTCGCAACAAACAGCTCTGCGATTTTTAACCAGGTTTTCCGAAGGAAAAAACTGGTTATTAGATTGGCGAATGCGGGCGGGCTGGCTGGCGGGCGGGCGGGCGGAACAAGCTTGTGTCCGCTCTCTATTTCAAGATTTTTTCATCCGATCTTCACCAAACTTGGTCAGAAGTTGTATCTAGATGATGTCTAGGTCAAGTTTGAATATGGGTCATGCCGGGTCAAAAACTAGGTCATGGGGTCACTTAGTGCGTTTTTTAACATTCAGCATGGTGTCCGCTCTCTAATTCAAGTACTTTTCATCCGTTCTTCACCAAACTTGGTCAGAAGTTTTATCTAGATGATCTTAAGGCCGAGTTCGAACATGGGCCTTGCCGGGTCAAAAACTAGGTCACGGGGTCACTTTGTGCTTTTTAAACATTCAGAATGATGTCCGCTCTCTAATTGAAGTAGTTTACTTCTGATCTTCGCCAAACTTGGTCAGAAGATTTATCTTGATGATCTTAAGGCCGAGTTCGAACATGGGCCTTGCCGGGTCAAAAACTAGGTCACGTGGTCACTTAGTGCGTTTTAAACATTGAGAATGGTTTCCGCTCTCTATTTCAAGTACTTTTCATCCGTTAACATTTACACTTGATGAGTAAAACATTTGCACTTCTTCAATTACATAAAACATAATATAGTTTAATGAAGTAATTTAAACTAAACGTCAACACCCGTAAAAATTAATCAGCAGTCCCTTGTCTAATCGTATTATACTTCATAGACACATCATTTCAATGACAGATCATCCAATCTTAATCTCATCAAAAATATATAACATCGAACACAACCATAGCATCGGCCCCAAGAGCCTACTCCGCTGCTGCTATGGTGGTATTGTAAAATTAATGCTCGGGTAAAACATTTGTCATCGTTTATCATATGTACTTGTTTGCATTTCAAGGGGACGAAGTGTTCTTGTTTTGAACAAGAAGAACTTATTTGGGTTGAACATTGTTTTTCGGCCTGTAAATTGACCGATTAATAACGCTATTGCGGAAAGTATTCCGATTCTAACATGATTTGTTCAAAACTTGTACAACTCAAACGGGAACTGTATTTTACTATGTCTCGCTAAGATTGTTCACCACTTTGTGCCTCGTTGATAAATATTTGAGCCTTGCTCTGGGAAAATGTGCGTAAAGTGTCCTCCCCGATTAGCATGTGCAGTCCGCATTTCGTTTTTGTGTATTTTGTCGTGTACAAAAAGTCCCTTCTAAATAGAAAACCGATCAAGGTAAAACGTTCGTCCCTAATTAGCCTATGCGGACTGCTAAGGCTAATTTGGAATGATACTTTACGCACATGCATTAAGCCCCGTTTACCCACAGCGCGGTTCATTTTTATGTAGCTAGTTATGTCATTGCCCTGCATTAGGCTCCATGTGTTGAACTGTTGGAATAAATATAAACAAACACCCTAAATGACATTAGCCCCAATATATAGATATGTTCGGTATCGTTAGCAGTTCACTTGTTCAAGCTATAATCAATACAGAATTAAAGCCCCATTACTTCTCAAAATCAACGAAAAATTCGTACAATATTTCGTTAAATAAAGTTTAAAAAATAATAATCAGTGTTCCATATAGCAATTGCCGAAATGTCAACGCCGGATGTGGTCTGGTAACAATGATGTGAGTAGATATAAAATGCACTTTTTAATTTTTGTGTGACACAATTAATTCCATTTTAATTTCCCGCAATTATATCTATTCATACGACACTCGAAGACTAACATGGTACCATTTAAGTGTTCGAGTGTCGTATGAATAGATTTATTTGCGGGAAATTAAAATTGAGTTTATTGTGTCACAAAAAATTTAAAAAACAAAACAAAAAAAACGTGCATTTTATATCAACAAACATCTATGTTACCAGACGACATCTGGCGTTGAAATTTCGGCAATTGCTATATTGAACACTGATTTTTAATTTTTTAACTTTAGTTTTCGAAATATTGTACAAAATTTTGGTTGATTTTGAGTAGTAATGAAGGCTTTAAATGTTGTTTAGGTGGTACATGTATAATTGAATTTAGAAAGGTTAAGCTGTGTTGTAATGAAATATTTCCTAGCAAGCGGCAACTGGCTGCGATATGTTCATTGAATATGTCTATCGAAATTTAAAAAAAAAATGGAAAATATGTCCTTTCATTTAAAGGGTCTGTAAACCACGAATGACGAAAAAAGAAAAGTTCTAAAATACCGTTTTTTTTTTACAATTACTAGTTTATATTGATTAAAATATCACGACTGGTATATAACATAACTTGAAAAAAAGTTTATATTTCTTTAAATATTTCTTTTAACCACTATTCGCATGCAATTTTAAATAAATATGTGTTGTGTTTGCCTTCATTTACATTGTGTTTTCTGTTTGCTTTCAGCTGACGAAATACTATAAACAGAATGTTGGAGAATATTTCCGCCAAATAGCCATCAGTTCTATCAGGTAGGAACTTTATACATTGACTGAACGAGAATGATGATACACAGTATAGCAGTGAAAAAGTCCGATTATAACTGTATTTAAGTTTGCCATAATATGCTTTAAACTGATAAATCTAAATAATGGAACTGAAAAGTTCCAGTAACAAAAAAAAACAATAATACAATTAAAGAAAAAAAAAGGAATCCACGTCTGGGCTCGAACCACTGACCCCTGTTATAAAAGGCAAACGCTTAGACCACTCTGCCGTCCGTGCGCATACAGTAAGTGGTGTATTTTATACTTTATAAGCAATCCTCGTAGTGTCACAAAATATAACGATAACAACAGAACTCTAAAAATTATTCAATCGTTGCGTTGCAACGCTTTATTATTTTCAGGTTTTTAAATCGTCACAAGATGCATATAATGGATATTTTAGAGCATGGTAAATGTTCAGTATTACTGTTTCCTCACAAATAACATACCTACAGCGAAAATTTGAGAATCTTATACAATTTTGTCAATTTACCAAAACATAAAAAGGTCCCTTTAATATATTTTCTCCATAGCATTGATGTTTATTGGAACGTCATGCTTTCAACAATACTGTGATTCAGAACATGTATTAATTATGAATATAATACTACATTTTGCAATAAAGTGTCATATTAATGAGTATATCGCTTAAGGAATTTATATATTTTAAGGGACTTTTGCATATGCGTGATATTTTGTATTATAAAAGTATTATTGTGCCATGCTGACAATAACTATTTAATATGATCATATTTACTTAAATGGCAAACGTATACTCTAAATAATAATAAGTTACCACGAAATAATAATATTTAAAAAAAAAATAAAAAAATAGCCTCGCTCTGAGAGAACGGGGCTTAAAGCTTGTGCGCAAAGTATCATCCCAGATTAGTGCGTGAAGTACGCACAGGCTAATCAGGGACGAACCGTTCGGCTTAAACTGGATTTTCTTACATAAGAGACTTCCTTTAAACAACAAATTCCATAAAATCGGAAACTGCACAGGCTAATCTGGGACGACACTTTGCATTAACACATGCATTAAGCCCCGTTTTCCCAGGAGGCGACTCATTTAAATGTTCTGTCTCCAATTGCAGCTCAGACGGTATCGTACACTATTCCATATTTTACGACAACTCTGACATCGGCCACTCCGTGTTTTCGAAATCCCAGTCAGCGTTCTTCAAAGGGGTTCCGCTCACCATACTGAACGAAACAATACCAGTCATAAAAATAACACTTGCTGGAACCACTTGTAAGTACTTCCATTTTTATAGTTGTTATACAGCAGCTCTACGTGTTTTAAAACTAAACTAACAAACAAGCGTGCCAGTGAACCCACCAACGGTAATAAAAACATAATAATTGTAAATATATTCTTTTATTTTGTCAAAGCCTATGCAGGAAATCTTAACTTAAAGCGAACTGAAGGAAAAACTTCAGATTTTTTTATATTTTCAGATATTGTCACTATTAGTTTAAACCTACGTTTTTGAGCTCGATTGCATCAAGAGACTAAGGCTTATTGAAACGCTCTTGATTCCGTTGCCTGTGTAAACCAGTACATGGTGTTTTACGGGGAGATCTAAAGAACGCTCCCACAATAGGGATCGAACCCGTGACCTTCCGTTTCAAGCAATATCGTCACTATTAACGAGCCCAGACAGCGTATTATCATCGTTATTACTAAAGTTTTAGACGAAATACTATTCCCAGTTAATCAATAACGTCATTATCTCAGTTGTTTAATAAGGTTGTAATTATATGACGCTATGATAATCAATTGAACAACGTTAAAATAAATAATTATGATTTTCAATTTTCAATTATCATGATTCTCAATTGTTAGATGAGGTCAACACCACTGTGATAGATCCAGCGGAACTGATGTGTAACCTGTACAAGCAGCTGCGCGGGAACTGCTCTGCAGACGACACTTGTTCCACAGAAACGGGGCGTCCGGTCTGCAAGTAAGTTAGACATATGAATTTAAGCTTCGTTTTAGGAAAAGCGCCCTTAATGCATGTGCGTTTAGTGTCATTCCAGATAAGCCTGTGCTTCCCGCTTGCACAGGCTAATCAGGGACGACACTTTTCATTTTTATGGAATTTTGAGCTTTAAGAAAGTCTCTTCTAAATGAAAATCCAGTATATGCGAAAAGCGTCGTCCATGATTAGCCTGTGCGGACTTCACAGGCTAATCTGGGGCGACCCTTTACGCACATGGATTAAGCCCCTTTTTCCACGAGCGCGACTTATTAACTAAGCTTATTAAAGATATGTGCAATTATTTTTGCAATACTTACAAGTCATAGAGTCTGTGGTAAACAAGTAATTTTAATCTTTATGTCAATATTTAAAAAATCACTATTTTAATGGTCCTCTTATTTACTATTTTCAGACCAGTACGAACTACTAAAGGTAAGAATTCAACTTCTAAATATCTAAGTTTTAACTGTTACCCGATGGTTATGCAAGTAGTCGTGCCACCCCGCTTCGAAGTAGAGGGGTTGTACTGCAATCACCACATCTATTTCTCTGTCCGTCCGTACGTGTGTGCGTGCGTCAGTCCGCCTGCCTTCTCTCACTTGTTTGACGAAGAACTCCTATGCCCTTATTCCGAAGTTATTAAGTTGCTTTGCAATTTAGAATTTCTATAAGATGATTGTAATAATTTGTTCCAAATACTGCGACATCATCTTACATACATTGTTCTTTATAATATGAACAATATATGAGTCGTGTTCTGAGAAAACTGGGCATAATGCATGTGCGTAAATTGTCATCCCAGATTAGCCTGTGCAGTCCGCATAGGCTAATCCGGGACGACACTTTACGCCTCAACTGGATTTTCGCTAAGAAGAGACATCATTAAAAAGAAAAATTCCATAAAAGCGGAAATTGTCGTCCCTGATAAGCCTGTGCAGACTGAACAGGCTAATCTTGGATGACAATTTTCGCACAAGCATTATGCCCAGTTTTCTCAGAACGCGACTCATATATGCAAAGTTGTAAGTGTCTACCGAATCTGTCAGTCGGAAACACAACGGCATCATGTGATTGTGTTTCAGACGACTTTTGGTGGATAACTCTGCTCGGCGCGGGAATTCCCCTTTTGGTTCTCGGAACAATACTCGGGATCTTCTGTTGCTGTTGGCTTTGTCCCTGCTGCAGTCGTCGACGGAAACGCAGAGAAGAACCGGAACCAGAAATGTAAGTAGCGATCTTGTGCGCAGACGTTTAAGATTTCTACTCGGATTTGCTTGGAAGCGATGTTCACCGAATGCTTCAGTATCTTTTGGAGTATGCGAGTATGATTTGACGTTTAAGTTCATTTCGTACATTGGTTGAATGGAATATGCCGTGCCAGTCAACTATTTACCGAAATGCTCCTCTCTTAAACCGATGTACAGAATTATAATTTACCTTGTACCGTTTTACCAGACGTGTATGCTTGATTATTGAAAAAACTAGTCCATGCATTGCCATTCTTTACCAGAACGCTCTCAGGTACGTGTAACGGTGTACTAACATTTGTCCTGTTTAGCACAGCAATCTTAAGCACGGATGGAAATTTGCGGGTTCCACTTGCAAATCCCCCCATCCCGAAAAAAAGGTCATAGGCCCATATATTTGTTTTAGAAAGCTAATATGCCCTCTGTACAACAAGTATTGAAAGATCGATAGTGGGAAACCATGGCGTAAATCTTAGTCTCTAACCCTTACCAAGGGGCCTAAATTTTGTGTAACAAAACGATGTTTGGCCGGAGCGTTGGCAACCTCTACACATATAATTCGGCTATGGTGTGCAAATATATGAGTCGTGTTCTGAGAAAACTGGGCACTATGCGTGTGCGTAAAATGTCGTCCCAGATTAGCATGTGCAGTCCGCACAGGCTAATCCGGGACGACACTTTCCGCCTAAACTGAATTTTCGCTAAAAGAGACATCATTTAAACGAAAAATTCCATAAAAGCGGAAATTGTCGTCCCTGATAAGCCTGTGTACAGGCTTATCTGGGATGACACTTTACGCACATGCATTTTTTCCAGTTTTCTCAGAACGCGACACAAATATGCCTCATTTGTTCCAATATCTCTTACAGGCTTCCGTACTGGGGTCTGCCGAGGTATATAGGCATCGGCACCCGCACCAGTCACGCGTCCAGGGAAACAATCACGCATGGACATTACCTAGCGATATCAGAGGGACCCGAGCCCGCGTCCTTTGAGATAGAACCGGACCCTGACCAAGGTAGCGTTGTGCACAGCATTTTTATTCAAGTGGTATTTTTATGTAAGGGATTATTAATAGTATTATGATTATGTATTATTAATCGCAACAGCAACAATAAGAAATAAGGCGTTATACTAGTGATTGCATGCTTGTAAAACGTTGATTAGGATGGTGTATATGCAGTATGGCTAAAACATGTTAAACCTCGTAAAATATAACTTTTTATTATAAAAAAAATCAGTACATGTATTACTTACACGTGAGTACGTGACTATATTAATGTGAAGTTGTATTTATTTAAAATATATAACATCACAGTATATTATAAAATTGTATATTTGTGTATTATTATTCAAGATGACCCGGAATTTCGCCTACCCCGCCTCGTTCTTCGGCCGTCGCCTTATATCCCACGAATAACATTACGTACCACAAGCATCGAGGAAGGAAACAGCGAACCGCCGTTCCTGTACCCAGAAAACTTGTTCCGGTCGCCAGGCGACACCAGTGATGGCGCTGACTCAGATATTACTCTCCATAGGGCGCGATTCGGTGCCGCGTTCGCTTCACTGGACACAGGGTTTCCCACGGGAGGAATGCCGCTGAGATTCAACACTACGGGACGCTCAGCGCCATCTTACGGATCCAATATTTCGTACCATCGAGAAGAGGACGAGGCTTGAGTTATACTGCGTCCCGGTGTTTGAGTTATAATGCGTCCCGGTGTTTGACTTATAATGCGTCCCGGGGTTTGAGTTATAATGCGTCCCGATGTTTTGTGAATTTGAAATTATTATAGCATGCGCGTTTTACTAGTTTTATGTCTCAAGTTATCACGCATACTTGAATTTTTGTTTTAGCATATTTGAAATCGTTGAGCTACGCATTTGAAATCGCTGTTTAACGCATTACATACAACCTGGTGGTTGTGCGCATTAAAATAATGAAACTGATTTATTTATTTTGAGCAGTGTTGTGCCAAGTTTGATTACTAGTAAAGCGTGCTGATATGGTCTTTCATGTGTTTAATTTAACTAGTACACGTTTATTTTGTTGCATTAGTATGTATATACATTATATAACATGCTGAGTTGAAATTAATATTTTAGTAATATATGAGTTATATTTTATACCATATTATATATTTTATATCAGACCATTTTTTATATGTTTGTGTAAACAAAATACATAGATAATTGAGCCATGATGCTCAATTTGTAGATAAATGTGTCGTGTTCTGAGAAAACTGGGCATAATGCATGTGCGTAAAGTGTCGTCCCAGATTAGCCCCTGCAGTCCGCACATGCTAATCAGGGACGACACTTTCCGCCTTAACTGGATTTTCGTTAAGAAGAGACATCATTTAAACGAAAAATTCCATAAAAGCGGAAATTGTCGTCCCTGATTAGCCTGTGCGGACTGCTCAGGCTAATCTGGGATAACAATATACGCACAAGCAGTATGCCCAGTTTACTCAGAACAAGACACAAATATGAAGGAAAATATCCGAGTGCAATATGTTCCTGTTTGACATGCTTATTTCCACACATGTACCAATTATAATAACATATATTATTATTGTATATTTTTATGACATGCGACCTTTGTTAAAATTTAAAAAATGTACGACCGGAATTGATTCATCTGCGAATAAAACTGATATTTGGTATTTTGGTGCTTTTATTTATTCAAATGATATTATTCTTTGTCGCTTGACAGGGATTAACGTTGAAGTTGTAATAACGATAATTATGATAATAAACTACGTCAAACTAACGCGTATCGTGTCTGTCATTTTCACATCTTACAATTAGTTATATTTCAGCGGCCATCCAAACTAAACGTTTCTTTTATGCATTAGGTATAAAATGACATTTCTTCAGTGAAATAACAGCAGTGAAAATAAACAAATAATTCGCTGGAATAATGACGTCATTTGTCAACAAAATGACGTCATTTCGTCAACAAAATGACATTTCAATGTATTTAGGCACGCCACGGGAGAAATGGTAACTTTTCAGCGAAAGAGAAACAGCTGTTTATTATTTTCTTGAAAAAGGGGCATAAAATAAAAACAGAAAATTTGTTCATGTCAGTGTAAGATCGTTTGTTATTTCACTCGTGATCATAGAAAAATAATATTTTCACTCGTGGCTGCGCCACTCGTGGAAACATATTCTCTATGATCACTCGTTAAATAACAAACGATCTTACACTGACATGAACAATTTCAGATATCCTCTATTTCTTGTGAAAATGAAGCTTATTACTTACATTGTAAGAAAAATGGTAAATTATAAGAAACTTATGATTTGTTTTTAAGATTTAAACAATTGCAGAATATTAAACAATAAAGGCTCTGAAATTTACTATTACCCATCTTTCTACGTTTGAGCTCATGCACCGCAACTAAATTAAACACTGGCGCTTGCTGCTGCTGCTACTGCTACTGCTGCTGCTGATTATTACGATGATGGTAATGACGAGCCTGATGATAACGCTGATGTCGACGCCGACGAAAACGATTATGATAAGATGATGATTTGGAATACGGTGGTGGTGGCGGTGGTGTTGATGATGATGATGATGGTGGCGGTGGTAACTATGATGATGATGATGCTGATGATGATGGTGGTGGTGGTGATGATGATGATGATGATGGTGGTGGTGGTGGTGATGGTGGTGATGATGATGATGATGATGATGATGATGATGATGATGATGATGATCATGATGATGATGATGAAGATGATGATCGTTATGATCATGGAGTATGTGATGCCGTAGAAGACAACGCTGTTTTAAGAAGCCGATTCAGACTTCCAGCGGACCAAAAGTAACAACAAATGGGTCGCAGGTTAGAAGTCCGACTCTTACATAACATGTAACCTACATCTGTATAAGACGTTAAACCGATGTGCAGTTAACTAAAAAAAAAAGTCTAAGGTCGCCCCTCGACAGTTACAGTTTAAACCCATTAAAAGCAATGAACTGACAGACGTTTGTTTGAAAATTTATAAGCAAGTTCAAACAAGCTAGTTTCTTCTTTGAACTACTTTGAAGTAGTTCGCTGTATTTGAACGCACTATAGGTGTCGTTAGGGTGGTCTAAAAAACGACTACTCTGAGGATTAAACCAAAACCTCCCAGTCGCCAAGCGGACACCAACTCCACTTCGCCGCAGCCAAGTAACCAGCTTTGAATTCCTGGGGCTTACAAAAATACCACAAAAGCACACACTTTCATGATATAAGAGATAACAGCCCGTAAATTGGGTAGCAATAATTATCATGTAAATAGACGTACACAATTATACTGATAATTTCGCCTCGACATAAAGGTTGTTTGTAGCCATTTTTTGTACTGTAGGGTATATTCCACTATATAATCAAGGGAAATAAGCTATCGCTAATACAACTTGATCAAAGGTAGCAATTTTAAATGATTTACATAACTTTGTTTGTAAATATCAATTGACATGCGCCTACGGATAAGTATATTTAAGTCAGATTATACAAATTGCTAATTTTTATAAGTCGTTATGTTTCATATCCTCAAAATATATGCTTATTATTAATCAGACACATATCCGGATATATTATATTCGGATAGGTGGATCTGAAATCTTCTTTAAAAGTCGATTCTGTAAAGTTTGTATGCCCCCGGTAGGGTGGCATATAGTGATCGCACTGTCTGTCCTTCTGAAATTCCGTCACACTTGCGTTTCAGTTTCCAAAAATTGGTTATAACTTGTGCAATATTGATCATAGGCATCTTGATATTTGGTATGCATGTGTATCTCATGGACCTGNATACCAAGCATGCGATTTGAAACTTGATACCACTGACTCATGTAGGAATGTTCTTTCGAATGTATAAAAATAGTAACACAATACGGTATTTCCAATTAGGAATCCCAGCAACACAATTAAATTGATCTTTAACAGGTAGAATGGCAGGTGATACATTTTTGTAAAGCAAGGCCATTAACGATACTTCCATTTTATATTGGTGCAGAAAAATAAAGGTAAGTAGGTTTATATGTTTTTCTCACATATTTTGTCTTATTTAAAAATCGGACACTGTAGTGCGATTCAGCGAAGATTATAATTTATCCACCAACGTTCCGAAACAAACAATCACAACCCATTTGAAAACGTGAACATATTGGAATATGAGACAACAAATCGATTATTTTGCGTATGTGAACACAAATTTCCACCAAATTATATCAGTAATATCATGAAACAGTTGCTTCAAAATATGCAAGTGGTCATATCAACATACAAATTTGCTTTTGGTCGATCTACTAAATATTTTTGTATATTAAGTAAATATAATTTTAAGCGGTAGAGCCAATACCAATGAAATGGCACAGAGAACAGGATTGTGCGAATACATGATTTGACAGTCGTCCCACAATATTATCATCACATGACGTGTTCCTTTTGTCATATGCATATTCTTCAATATAAATATTCATTCTCCCAAAATACAGCAAAAATACTCACGTTCTAATTAAACCTCAGGTGTAAACATTTTAATTAATAATAGACTAATTGTACGATTCATATCGAAAATGTGTAATACCTAATAAATATAATAACTGCATACTCATAATTCTTAAAAAAATTGATGAAGCAATTTTGTTTTTTCAGTAAGATAGTTTATGGCCAAAATAAAAACACATGTACTTCTGCCTTACACGAAGAAGTCATTGCTCTTATCCTAACGCTTATTTTACTCAATTAAACGAATCTTTATTATGAAGTTAGTCCAAAACGGTATAACACCTTTGCTAAGCAATATTTTAGCATATACTGGAACTACGCCCAAGTAAAAGTCCAATAAATAGGTCAAAAATCAACTGGACACCCACCCCCCTTTCCAATTCCCTAAATAATTATTACCTAGGAAAATGTATGTTACTTATTTTTCTTAGTAGATCTTACCTAATCATGTCATGTGAACATTATGTTTATATGACTATATTGTTCTGTATACTCATATGTTGCAATTGTAACTTAAGTTAAATAAAGATATGTTCTGTTCTGTTCTGGAAACCTTATTATCTCAATAATGACCGGTTATCCTGCATTATCTACCATATGATCCTTTGTCCCAATGTATTTTTATAAGCCCTATTATGGCGTTGATAAACATACATGGAACTAATGATATCTATAGCCGTTTGTTGATAAGTTGATATTGCTTATGAAAGGTCAAATGACGATTACAATTTATTGGGCATTATTTTGGTCATCTTGTCTAACAAGCGATGTGTTTGTTGATGACGTAATTCAACGAAGAGATGTTGTGCTATAATTGTAAGAAACAAGCAGTGTTCGTTTGCTGAACTATTTATTACGGAATATCGTAAATGCCATCGTGGTTACACATTAAAATCCAGATGGCGAGAATGCGAGAACGCGATAGTACAATGGCGAAAATGCGACAATACGATGACGACAGTGGGACAATACGATGGCGACATGGCGATAGTACGATGGCGTCAATGCGACAACGCGATAGTACGATGACGACAATGCGACAGTGCGACAAAACGATGGCGACAGTGCGATAGTACGATGGCGACAATGCGATAGTCATATCGTACTGTCGCCATCGTATAATCGCATTGTCGCCATCGTACTATCGTATCGTCGCCATCGTATTGTCGCACTGTCGTCATCGTATTGTCGCATTGTTTCCATCGTATTATCGCGTTCTCGCATTCGAATTGTCGCCATCGTGCTATCGCACTGTCGCCATCGTATTGTCGCACTGTCGTCATCGCACTGTCGCATTGTCGTCATCGTACTATCGCGTTATCGCATTGTCGCCATCGTACTATCGCATTGTCGCCATCGTATTGTCGCACTGTCGTCATCGTATTGTCGCCATTGTATTATCGTGTTCTTGCAATCTCGCCCTGTGGATTTTAATGTGTAACCACGATGGCCTAACGGTTTTCCGTAATGTATAGCTAAAGTAAGGTAAACTGAAGACATATTGAAGCTATTCATTCACAAATAACCAAATATACCGATGCATGTTTAGGATCTGATACGTATTGTAGTTTTATTAGTTCGGAATTTTATTCGTGAGCGATCCTTTAGGAGAAAGTAAACAATAAAGTTTTGATTATATTAGCCATGTCAATGTATTATAATTTATGTGTCCATTTTCGCAATTTCTCCTTAAATCTCTCAACATTAACATTGGTTTCACCTCTTGTGGGTGAATGCAAAAATATCAAATAGCTTGACCATAAGCCAATGTTAAAGCAACTGTTATATTTTGAATTATGTGTGGGGAAAGGTGCTCTTTACAAAATCATCCATTCACTGTCTCGAATTGCACCATGTCACGTTTCCGAATGGGTTGTGATTGTGTATTTTTGTAAGTGCATGTTCTCTTCCCTGAATTTACAAAAATACACAATCACAACCCATAAATGATTATGCTTAAAATGCTTTAAATAATTTGTGTTATAGCTTTTGTCCGATTAAACGGCACACCGGTACGATTATAGCATTCAGTATTTGATTGACGCCACGCGTTTTAACTAGTTCCAATTTACTGTCTGCATAATTCTTTGTGATTTTGTTTGAGACTTTTTGAATTATCTTTTTCAGATAAATCCATTTTAAATATTTAGATTATACAACCTAGTTATACAATATTGCATATTACAACTCTACTTGTGGCCTCCTTCTGTGACACGTGTACGTTTTGTGGTTATTTATGTGTTAGCTTTGTTCCACCCTACATTTGCTGCATATACATTTTCATAAAATTTGGATCATCCGTGTTCGAGATCGTGTTTTCTTCAAGGGGCAATAACGTCTGAAAACGCACTTGATTGGCATGACTAATTGACAATATGCGCGTGTCCACCCGGTAGAGATAATGCATTTTAAGTTTCATAAAATTCGGATCATTAGCTCCTTTAATCTGACGCAGAAACATTAAATTTATAAGAAAATGTCATGTTAATGATCGAAGGGCGATAGCCCTGTAAAAAATATTTAAAGCGGAACAACCTGAAAATGTACGCATTCAAACACATAATGGATGCTGCATATAAAGTTTCTTAGAAATCGTATCATAAGTTTCGGAGATCAAGCGCAGAAATAAAATATTATAGGCACTTATTCATAATACATGAAGTCCATTAAAATAAAATGAGTGGAACGACCTGACAATATGAGCCACCCTAAAAAGAAAGTGCATTTGGATCAAAAACTGATACTTAGTTATTTTACCATTTTTGTCAAGAACTTATACACGTATGCTTCATATTATTTGTGTTTTCATTATTCTTATATATTGGTACGTTATTTAATTGTTTGTTGAATACTTCTCCAAACAATCTAGGATCTGTTAGTAAATAAACATTGTTTATAGGAAAACAATATTTCTGACAAATCTGTCCAAGAGCGAAATCGGCTTTTTCAGAAAAAAATATCTAGGCTATGGGTAGGCGGAACAAATATTAGAGGGTACTAGTAAGAGTAAGCGAAAACTTACACATGACCGATTTGTTTCCTTTTATAGTTCTTCTTGAATTGCAGATGTTCCACCTGACAAAGTATGCACTGGTGGTTGTATTTATTTACGGTAACAACAACTTCGTGTCATATATGTATTTAAGCTAATCTTGTTTTTAATGCAAACGCAAATGTAGATACAAATTATATATAAATGTAAATATGTTTCGTGAACTCTTTCTCAAACTTAAAGATGTAATTTATATTGCTACAAGTCCTTATAGTAGTAAATGTTTTTTAATTATCGTTTTTGTAATAGTAGATTCAATGACACATGTTTGTTTGTGCTTGATCATTAATTCATCTAGCATTGTTTCGTATTGCAGCACCATCTGGTACCTTCGGCAAAGTGTCGCTAGAGTCTGTAGAGGTCAAAACGTATTCGTCCATTACGTGCAGGTTTGATGTCGATATAAAAATTGAATTCATCAGCGAAACAGATGATAAACGATATACCATTGCAGAGTGTAAAACGTCAGAGGAGTCATGTTATCTGCTGCACCAGAGTTTATTTGGCAAGCATTATGCGGTTTCCTATCAAACTGGCAATGTGACACTGTTTAACATCCTGAACGATGTAGAGGAAACACGTGGGACTTACCAATTCTGTGAAACATATAACAAATTGGTAGGTTGTGTCAACGTAAGTTTGCCGATAAGAAACTCAACCAAGAACGATACGGTTGAGAATAAATATGCATGTGCCAAAGACTGTTCAGGTAAGATAAGATCAATATATTTGTGTTGTTGAAATAATCTGTGTTATTAAATAAGTGAGTGTGTTAATCTTTCTATCCCAATGTTTATATATATTTTATATATTTATTTATTAATATAAAGTTATATTAGTTAATAAGGTTTTAATTTTTATTTTTGCAGACAATTCAGCAACTACAACAGTCATGGTGATCTTTATTATACTTCTTGTGTGCGCACTTGGTGGAACGGTCATCTATATACGGAAGTTGAGAAGAAAAGGTAAATGAATCGCTATTTGTACGACATGTTTACAAATTTTTATACAATATGCAATTAAATCTACCCTTCGTCGATTTTGTTTAGTTAAAGGCAGATTTTCAGCAACTTTACGAAGATATTTTGATTTTAATATTTTTAATATGGTGTGAACAAATGCAATCATCATATTCTCATTCATGTTACGCTCCACGTGTTTAATTTGGCCGATTTTTACGAAATTTGTAACAAAGCATTTCATTGTACGTGGTCTCGTTACTAAATTGTCGTGTTTATTTTGTTGTTTATTTATTTGTACGTGTTTATTTATTTATGTTTTTACCTGTCTTTTTGCCCGTCTGTCTGTCTGTCTTACAGTGAGGGCACGCTATCCCACAATTCATTTTAAGAATCCCGATTTCCAAGAAACACCACCTGAGCCGCCTGAAGTCCCAACAGTCGCGGATCCCTCATTACAACAAGAATTAAATGGACCCGACCATGCTGATGTTGTAACTACGGCAACCATCCAACCTCCGCCAATGATTCCACCGGTTCCCGAGCTCCCTGCACGCCACCTCGATGTAAATATTAGTGTTATTTCACATGATTTTATATCTTTATTTTCTTCATCTTCTCGTTTTTCTGTAAATCATATATAAAAAGCTAAATCATATAGAAAGTAACACCAATTTCCACAAAAAAGGAAAAAAGTTACAAGCTAGAAATCCGTCTATATCTGGAAGAAGTGTACTTGTGGATGCAGCGTGTACCTTTAATCAGCAAGGAGAGTTTCTCACTGCAACCAATCCACCTTTGTAGCAAATATCCACTTCATAAACATTGATAAATGTGTAATATATTCAGTAAATTGGAAAGCGGCACCGCCGTACGCCTCCCATTTAAACAGTGAAAGAAATTCGTTCTTTTTGAATCTATAAAATCTGTAGTACGATTAAACTAAACTTAGCAACCATTTTCTGTCCAGTTGATATGTATAGAGTCAGGAAAAATTTATTCACAAATCGGAAAGGATAAAAAAACACTGCTAACAATATGATTTTTATTCTTTTTTCATTTAGTTCTTTAAAGCGAGTATATACGATATCATTACTTTTTTGTATAAACATATAAAACGGCGATGAATAATAAAACTAGAATGAAAATGAAGAAAAGGAATAACAGAAAATAAACGAAAGTTGAGTTGTATTATATTTTCTTACTCGAATGTCCAGTGTTTAAGTCTTAGAAAACAATATATTCATAGATATTATTGGAATCACACAATTTATCGAGCTCTTACAAACTGACACCAAAATATTAAAAATCTTGCAACATTTATTTTTAAAGCAGCTAAATTTAGAACTGAATTCTAGTTTCTCTCCATATATGACTGTCTATTTTGAGTTCTAGCAATAATTGCTATATGTATACCCATTCTTAGAACATTCAAATTTATTTGAATAAAATACGACTCTACAACATGCATGCTAAATACTTACCTTAACTTAGTATGTACCGGCAATCAGTGTTATTTATATATATACAAATGTTTAAAATAAGGCATGTCTTCAGAGTTGCCAATTTTGTCATTATCTATTTAAAATTTATATTGCTTAAAATAAAATATTTATATGCCTGTATGTCATCGACCACTGTTGACTATATTGTGTATTATATGTATGTGTATTCAAGGGCTTAACGAATAATGTATTCCGAAATAAGACATATCAATAAAACTTCATAGTGAACGAAACAAAATCGGAATAAAACATGTTTTTTTTTTTCAAAAAATCAATTTGTTCAAAATCGATTTATTTTTAACGTTTTATTTATTCTCTTAATCAGCATTGCATGCTTTTGGCTCAATAAATCATATCATAAATACATATATACAGTGAGATAAAGTTAAAACAACAATATGGCTATTTTGCATTGTTATTTTAATATATTTTCTTATATTTTAGTAGTTTACATCATGACGACGAAAATTTGAGTAGAAAATCTCGCTTTAAAAAAGATGGTGCATATTAAACGATTTAAAAATTCAATTGCAAGTTAATCCAATTAAAATTCACTTTTATTGCTTTTTAGTTTGAATAACAATTCTATGGGATGTTAGTTGTTAATTCTTGCCTAGGTGTGAAGTTCGGCACGCTTTGCAATCGGTTTAAGCCTCCAATGTGTTTTAACATTGACCGTTACAAGGCGGTGATGCCAGAATTTATCATTTTTGGTGTTATTATGTCATTTATGTAATATATATTTTATCATTTATGTACGTGCTCTTTATGCGATTCATGCCGGGGTTAGTATGAGGTTATGCGCGGCTAAAACCCCCAAACACTTGGAATTGACCGCCGTTACAGGTTAATATTTGTTTATGTTTAATCTGGTGTTGTTTTTGTAATGTAGTGTACAGGTAATACGTTACTAATCTTATATAAAAAAAACATATGTAAACAAATATTTCCCTCCTGTTCCTGGAGTTTCAGTGTTCCTTTCTATAAGAAACAATTGCAAATGGTAAATGCAACAAATGGTTTAAAGTTAAACGGACATATTCAAAATAAATACTTAATTTTAAAATTTTGTTTAGGCTAGTTGTACCGACGAGGAATTTAAAAGGCTAGTGAAAGAAGCGTGGTTTTTCGGTGTTCTACCGCTTCAAAAAGTCGAGCATTTGCTAGCCAAAGACGGTGACTTCCTGGTGCGGGAAAGTATCAATAACCCACCCGATGAGAAATACGTGCTGTCTGTGTTTTGGAAAAGACCCCATCACATCAAAATCATAAAACATGAGGTAACTATGATTCCTAGCCCCCACGTTTTCCAAGGATTACATTAAATAAGAGGTTTTAAATTGATAAATATTTGTTTATTACAAATATTTTTTAATGTATTTTAATAGTATATAATTTTTTAATTTAATGACGATATAAAACACACAAGCTGGTTATGGCGATAACGGTTAAAATAAATAAATATTGTTATCCGTCGAGATTTATATATAGACTAAGTTGGAGTGATAATTCGACGGGATTACGTCAGAGTTGTGCTAGTCGGTTAATTCAATCACTTATGAAAAAAAGACGGTGAAATCATTAAATTAAAGAACATACAATCAGGATTGATACCATGCCAATGAGAACGTTTTAATACTTTAAGTCGTATGAAAGTCAAAGTGAACATAACAATCCGATTAGCAAAGTACAAATCCTTGCGAATATTAATTTGTACATAGGTGTTGATAACATATGCATCGGGGCGCCTGAAAAGAGAAAAGTACTGATGTTTGCGTAATTGTGGTTTCTGAATGTTTTTATTTTATTTACGGGGCGGTGTTTACCCGACTAACTGCAATACAATTTGAACTTAGATGTTTCGTTAAAATGTTAAGTCATATATTGAATTGATAAGAAATCCAATTGTGTTCTTCATATGCAGAATATTCTTTGTCATATTTTGTTTGCGTTTACAGAATGGCTGGAGGTGTTATGAAGACGTGTCTGAAACAATTACTGAACTCGTTAATAAATATGTGGAGAATAAGAAACCAATCGCAGGTACAATTGGAATGATCCTGTCAAACCCGATCCAGAGAAAATCTTGGCAACTGATAAACGACCACATTGAACTGGTTCGCAACATTGGCGATGTAAGAACCCACCCGAAATTATTTGATGAATACAATTTTGAAATATGTTGCTTTAACTATTCATCACGGAAATCATGACAATCATGTTTGTTATAATCCCCTTCGACGATCTGTATGTTACTGTATATAAAAAAAACGTGGATATGTTTGCAGAATAAAATATATGAAGTATTCGAAGGTTACTGCATTCGTACAGTTGCTGTAAAAAAATGCAAGAATACTTTATCCGCTGAACAGCGGAAGATATTTCTGGAAAATGGACTGAAGTTAAATCAGTATGACCACCCGAACATTGTGAAGTTCATTGGTATTGCAGCCCAGCGAGAGCCTGTGATGGTTATAATGGAATACATGTCTGGTACATATGCAATCAGTTTAAATGTTGGTGTTGTTTTTGTCATAAATAACTTTAACAAATCTTCAGTTCGAATCGCAAATTCAATCTAACCGTATTCCCCATTCAATCTGCTGTATAATATAGTAATATCGTGAGCATTAAATATATTAATAAATACTTTGTCAGAAATGTTGGAGATATTATTATCATTGACATTATGTAATGCCAATAACTAATTAGTTTTAAGGATTTAAAATGCAAATCAACTGTCAAATCCAGGTGGATCGTTATTGCAATACCTAGAAAATTGCGGTCAGAAGCAGTCTCGGTTGCAGGCGGCAATCATGTGTCTGAACGTTGCTAACGGCATGGCATATCTCTCACAGAAGGGTTATATACACAGGTGAGAAACTGATCGTGGTGTTGTCGGTGAGTTTTGGTTATTATTAAGTTATTATTAATTTTTGATGAAAAGGAATGTGCGTTTAATAATTTTGATATACATGATGATAATAGTGTTGACGATAGTCATATTACACATGTATCTGTTATGTTACCTGCAGAAAAAACATAGTTTTATTATTAGTGCTCGTATAAGTTTATTGAAAACAGAGATTCTCCATCTGTCAGGGAGCTATCAGCCAAAAGGTGTCTGGTAGGGGACCGTCGGGTCGTGAAGATCTCTCCCTTTGAAACGTTTAGACAGGAAGGTGAATACGATGACATTTTTGGAAACATGAAGTGGACTGCACCAGAGGCCGCCAGACGTGGTAATTGATGCTGAGTATATGTATGCTGTATGTTTCAGAAGGTTTTTTTGAGATTCACTAGGGCTTAATACAGAAGACCTTTTCAGAAGACTTCAAAGTCCCATTCCATTATTGAAGGGACTTTTTTCCTGAAAGTACAAGGCGTTGATGGTGCTGTCCCAAAAGATTTTTTTAATACAAAACGAGTTGTTATTGAAACTCGGGTTTGTTTTATTGCATTGTGTCCAAGAAGGTTACAGTTTGGGTACTCTGGTTTGCATCGACATAATTGATAAGTTAATAGTGATACCATTGAAATGTGTTTCTTTTTCCATTTGATTTGAACTATGACGGTATGAGGCTTATTTGTATTTACACTCAATGTTTGTGGCGAGGAATTTCCATTTGTTCTATTAGAATAACTGTTCGGACTGTATTTTAATTTACTCGCAACATTGGTTAAACTTATAACACAACACTTTGATAACGTTCTTGTTCTTTATTGTACCTTTTCTAAAAGTATTTTATATTTATTTTATTTAACCACAAGTTTCACAATATATTCCAAATTAAACAGTTTTTACTTTAACACATAATTTTAGGTCTTATTCTTAGCAAAAATTCAACTGTTGTTTCCCATTGCCTGGTCTTACTGTAATTCTAAAAATCCCTAAAAACTGAGAATTTCTAAAGTATTTGATTTCTGTATTATTTCAAAGAGATAGAATCGACATTACCATGAAGACAGAGCTTGGAAATGTAAACATACAAAACCATTTAAACTTATCAATAAAGACAATTAACCCAAGTTTATCAGCCCCACCGCGAGGTGTTTGTTGCGGCCCTATGCTCCACTGGGAGACTACAGGAATAAGTCAAGTATCAGCCCCACCATGTTGTCTGGTAAATTACTGGTGAATAACTCGCATTTCGCGACAATGTTTTCCATAACTCTAGTCCATATTTAAAAATCTGAGCTCATTTAAACCGATTACCCACCCCCCCCCATTTTATGAAATTTATGTTGTATTTTCCTCTATTGTGCAGGTAAGTGGGCACTCGCCTTAAATAAACGACTTCCAGTTGGTAATAATTATTTCTCTCCCTCATGATAATAAAGTTGGATGTGTGTGTTTGCGAGCATGTGTATGTGCGTGCATGAGTGCGTCTATGCAAGCGTGTGCTGTGTCTAGTGCTTTTGTTTTGTACAAGACTGTTAAGCAATTGTTTAAATGTCACGAATAAAGGACCCCTTCCACAACAAGGATCCTATCTGCTGCTGCAGCTGAAATGTTTGTTTGTTTTTATGTTCCTGTATTGTTGAGGCATGTGGGTACTGCAGCAGATACAAGACTACCAGGTGTTAACAAAACAATGTCTCCTGATCAAATTTCCGCCGCTTCATCGGTCTTGTATTAAACATTTAACATTGTGTTCTTAGGGACGTACACTACAATGAGCGATGTGTGGAGCTTTGGTGTACTGATGTGGGAAATATTATCCAACGGTTCAGAACCATATCCGACATTTTCGGATAACCAAACGTTGATAGAAATAGAAAAAGGTATTCATCACAGTTGCCATATTTTGTAAAGATATGTAATAATTTCCAACCGATTTGCAAGTTCTTTTAAATATTAAAACAAGGGTTGCTATTTGAATGCTTTCCAATATGTGCATATAGTTTCCGAAATAAATAGATACTTATGAAATACTTTACTAACAACTTATATGTACAAATATCTATGCAATATGTTAATAGCACAATATCCTTTACTCTTTAGGAACATTTGCGAGATTAAGGTTTTGGTATGAAAAAAAGGAAACACAAAACACAAAAGTAACCATATGTGATGAGAATTTTCCTTATCTCTGGGTTTATTAAAAAGTATTATAAATGCATTGAAACGATAGCGAATAAGAAATAATGTGTAAGTCAAAAAGGCTAACGGTATGTAGAAGATACCATAACTCTCAGCAGATCTAGGTCCCTGGCTATTACGTTTTCATTAACATTTAATGCACTACAGGATAAAATTTATCTTTTTTGGTATTCCAAGGTGTTTTTTTTTGTATAAATAAATTAGTGATCCGTAATTATAAACCTTGCTAACGGTTCCGAAATCTTGATGTCACACAGTTTATGTCCGGAAGTGTAGTTTGTGCGTATGTACCAACATTTGACTCTGATATAGTGGTTAACTGTTAACGAGCAATACACCGTTGTAGATAAATGCATATAACAAAACGATTGATTCCAACTATGGTAGTCATTTCCTTTCTATGTATAATCATGATAGCAAAAGGATAGGTGGTTAGCCGTTTTCACTAAAACTTTTAAAAACAACAATAAGAAAATAATTTACAAAAACGGAATAAAGTCTATTAATACCTTCGCTTCCTGGTATAAAGTCGTTATTTAAGTTTTTTCTCTCCATATTTTCAATCAGTGACAAACAGTTAAACATTATCATTTCGCCAATCTGTGAATAAATCCCTTTTATATTTTGCCTAAATTTGATTAAAAAATAAATTGGGAAAGGAATCAGATAGATAGACTTGTATGATAGTTGTATGTCCTATTTCCAAGGTTACCGAATGGCGGCATACCGGAACACACCGGATAGTATCTACAAGCTGATGCTGAAATGTTGGGAAGGTATCCCTAACAATAGAATAACCTTCCAAGGAATGCATAAGAGACTGGAAACATTGATACGCAACCCGCCTCGTGGGGAGATTTGGAGTTAAAGGTGTGGAGAAGGTCACAATTTGAAGACACTAAGCACATGTTGGAATACAGTACATAGAAACACGCCAACACTTTACATTTAAACCATACTTAGGATAATGTGATATAACAAACGTAGGGATTTAGCCTATCTACGTTTCAATTTTCTTCACATATACTGAGCATACCATTTGTGCTTAAATGTAACTTATATACGGACTTGAGATGTTAATATACATGTATATAAACATATTATGAAAACAGACCAAATATGTAAAACTTAATAAAACTAATGGCACCGATAGTGAATCTTTGTTACAAAAACTGATTACCCTTGTCCATGCTGCATTTCAAGTAAGATCAACTAACGTTAATGTATCCATTTTTTGTATGTTTACCCATAAAAAAAAAAAATCAATGCATGTCGTCTATCTATTTATGTAGTCAACGATTTGTATCAGCTTAAATATATATATATATATTTCTGCTGTTTGTGTGTACATGAAATGTACATATATTCAATATCGGATCAACTGTTTAAATACAGAGTGTTTAAGTAAACAAAATAGTATTTAATGTGTGTGGGTGGGTGTTTGTGTGCGTGTGTGTGTGTGTTTGCGTGCGTGCGTGTGTATGTGATTTGTAATTTTGTAATTATATGATGTATTTCATACATGTCATCTACCATTTGTTTTTGGTTGCGAACTCTTTAACTCTTCTGACATAAACTGCTTGATATCCGTATGTACTGATGTAGTAGCCATTGTCATAAAATGGAGGTCTAAGTTGGCGGGATATATATATTATAACGTCGATGACGAATAAACATGTAATGTTTACCCTAATAATCTCGTTTCGCGTAAGTGTTTTTTTTTTCTTAAAGGAAATAAACACGTTATTCTCAGCTATTTGAATCGAACACGTTCTACCGAAATCGCATTTATTTAAGTTCATTTAAATGCTCATTTGTAGGAGTTTATATTACTCAGCGTCTCCTGTATACTAGTAATCAGTAGTTTTGCGTTTTTCTTGTTTCTGTTTCGTTTGGTTTTGTGTGACGAAGAAATATATGTATCCAATTATGTATCAATTGTTTGATAAGTATGTCCATTCATCTTTTACATTAGTATTGTAAAATGCATTTACTATTGTTAATTATTAATTGATATTATTCATGCATTTATTATTTTTAATGTTTAGTAACGTCGCTTACTTATAATGTAAATGCTTGTTGTAATTATGTATGTATGTTTATTGTCCACTACCGGTTTCACCGGAGGGGACTTATGGTTTGCGCTCTGTCTGTCAGTCCGTCAGTCTGTCAGTCCATCATACTTTTCTGGATCCTGCGATAAATTTAAAAGTTCTTCATATGTTTTCATGAAACTTGAAACATGGATAGATGGCAATATGGACATTATGCACGTCATTTCAGTTTGTTCCTACGTCAAGAATTTTGGTTGCTATGGCAACTAATACTTAAAAAAAATGTAAACATTCTGACAATGGTGGAGCCGGTAGGGGATATTATTGTTTGGCAATAGCTTGTTAATATTGTTGTATACCATGTACTAAAATGTGTCCACATGTTCCAATAGCCTTCTGGAAATGCTTCATATGCAATCTTGAAATCGTCAATTGACGGGCAAAAAACGCTGTGTAGAAAGCTACGACATGTGTTTATGGGTTAAAACACAGTAAATAATGTTGATTTGCTAGATCTCGGATATTTTAGTTGTTGTTTTCCCGATCTCCACAACGTTGAAAAAAGCTTATCTAATCCGAAGGTAGATACAACGCTGAACCATTTCATATGTCAATCATGGTACAATCATTCAAATAATAATACTTGATAGGGTCACTGTATGTGATTTTGAAAGGAATTTAAATGTGAAAGCTTAGCTTAAATGAGCAATACTCTTAACTTTGCAATCTATAAAGGAAAATATCCAATATAAACTTAAGGTAACAAAAACAACTTCGTTATTCGCTCAGTTACTTGATTTGCGTTCCGATTTAAGCTGTCATTTATATTTAACTTGCTCTTATCTGTATTTTTTCACGTTTTTATTTTGATTTGGACCTCCAAAACGGTTCAACAATATTCTTTCCTTCTGATTTTCATTGGATTATTTTACACAGATAATATCAAATTATCATCAACAATGTTGTTGCATAGGTCATATATTGAACATTTTAAGAAAGTATGTCATAATTCTGAATTTTTCCAAAGAAAATAAGAAGGAAATACACTGATGTGTGCTATATACAATATTACGGCATTTTCGTATGAAGACATTAGAAGTTTTATGTGACTGAGTTTTCAATGCATTTAACTTGATAATTAGCAAAAATGTTTGTATTTTGTAATTATGCAAAGTTTTATAATGCTTTAGTTACCAACGTCGTCCCATGGTATGCTCTTAGCAAACAATAAATGTGTATATATGTCTTGCTTTACTGGTAAATTTTTTATAAATAAAAAAAGTGACTACATCTAATTGCGTACCTTAAATAAACGAGTAATGTGTAAACAAATGTATATTGTGCCTTTCTGTGCATTTTCAACCTTTGTACACCATGCTATGTCGCTGTGTACACATTGAAATATATATAAGCTATCACATGACAAAGTGCCTTTCGAGTTTCTGGTATTGGAATCTTAACAGACATCTTGTTGTCATGAATATAATGTACACAATAGTATCGATATTGCTTCCAAAGTTTCTCGGTTCGAATCCCGGTGAAGTCATTTTTTAAACAACTCTTGATTTCATAGTATTATAATTTAAGAACCTTCCAATATTATATGTATATCATTAAACAAGAGGGCCATGATGGTCCTGAAGCGACTACTCGAGTTCAGGGAGCAACAAATGTCGACGACCTGACCTGATGACATAGTTTTCTACCTCAATTTACCCATTTTCAAACATGGCCTTGATATTGTCAAGATAAACATTCTGACCAAGTTCCATAAAGATTGAGTTATAAATTGGACTTATATAGTAATTATTTGTGTTTTCTAAAATTTGACCTGGTAAGCTCAATTTTTGGACAGTAATATTTGTATTTAACAATACACTTAATTGTTAGAATGTATTAGATCAATCTTTAACATGCAATGAAGTGTGCAGTATCGTTGCGTGTCAAAAAATATATAAAAAAAATATTTAAAAACAACGACATATTTCATATTATGTTTATCTTTCAAAACCAACCTATGTTTAAAGACAGGATATGTACACGATACAATATTATAAATTCGTGATCATTATTTCTTTTTTACAATGAATAATGCTTATCTACGTGAAAGTATTCTTTTAGGTATTATTCCCCCTGTTAAGACGACGTTGGATGCCTTTGTCGCAATGCAAGTATTTCGACATGGTATAACCTGGTTTCCTTGTTAAGTACTTAAATGTTAACAAAACATGATCGAAGACATGCTTTATCACGGCCTGTACTACTCGAATATTCCTCACGCATTTAATTAATCATAACGCACTTCAAACATGTCGGAAATATAGGCAAATTATGCAAGTTTTTTCATGTTGTTCATTTTGTCTTTATACTTGTTTTGAGAATAAAAGGAAGCACGAGATGTGTTTGTCAGAAAAACAATGCCCCCTACTGCGCCGCTTTGATATTTTTCCTTTGACCTTGAAGGATTACCTTAACATTGACCTTTCACCACTCAAAATGTGCAGCTCCATGAGATACACATGCATACCAAATATGAAGGTTACATGTGAAGCGACATAGAAGTAATGAACATTTTTCGAAACCTAAACGCAAAGTGTGACTGAATTTCAGAAGGACAGACGGACAGTGCGATCACTATATGCCCACCTTCGGGGCATACAAATAAATTACCGCTATTATGATATGTTTACTTTTTACTAGATATGCTTTTTTTTATTAACTCTATATTGCTGGAATTGATTGAAATATACCTAAACAAAGTTTACAAAACGAACAATTTATTTAACGTATCCGAACTTTAAATGAACATATCTGCGACAACGTATAATCGTTTCAAAGTGCAATATTGATATGCATTGCTAAAAACTGTTTTGATCTGATGTGGTCAGTGGCAAGCGGATAATTCCTGACGCAATTCGAAACAGTGATGGATAAATACCAACCCAAAAAGTGTAAAAAAAGTGTAAAAAAAATACCTTACAAAACGCATAATAAGTTACTTAAATTTATTAATTTCAACTAAGTTAAATTAATTTTTAATTTCTTTAATTGTCTGTTTTTGTTTTGATATTAGATTGTGTAACCTAGCGTTTAAACCCAATAGAATAAAGAAAACTACTGGATTACGTCTGTTAGTTTCATTTGTTAAATCTGAACGTATCGTCATTATGTGCAATAAAAAAATGTTTTGTAGGATGAAGCTATACAATTTATCCCTTCAAGATTTTCGGAAAAAAAAAGACGAAAATATAAATCGATATTGGCTCGGCGGGCTTAGCAGTCGCTCGGCTGATTAGCCCTCGAAGACTAGAAACGATGATAGTACAGAAAATATGACATGTCCCTTTCATTCTCGAATCTCCAGTTATCATGTTATGTCAAACGAAAATAATGCAAAAATAGTAAACTACACAAATTTACAAGTTGATTAATATGAATTCAAATATAAAATTTAATCACGCAAGTATGAGTCGACACAAGTAAAATAATTTCATGTTTACTAAACACGGACAATTAATTTAATCCGCTTATTTCGGAAGGTATGAGTCAAAATAATCAGGTGCGTGAATTTCTTTGCCAGAAAATCTGTTTGTAAAGTGTCACCACTCTAGAAAAATCTTTTTCGAGTTCAAAAATTTCTTTTTATTGTAAAAAGGGCCACACTACTGACTATGTAGTAAACAACTAAACCAATACACGGGTTCAAACTTTTAGTCATTAAGATTTACGCTCAGCACAAAAATCTGGTGGACGGACTGATGAAAGGACTGACGCACGGGCGGACAACTGCAAATATATGTGCAAATGTTTAAATAAACAAACTTACTGTTCACAGCAGGAAATAAAACCAAAAAAATTAAAAGTGGCTTCATTGTAATACGTATGTTCGCTCATGAGTGGAATGTCTGCGGTACTTTAACTTAAGGACAATCAATAATTATAGAGGAAGAAAATGTAAAGACATTAACGGAGCGACCTACTTTTAAAATGGCTTTATTTGACATTAAAAACAACGTTAACTTACATAACTAATGAAACCAGACATAGTTTTTCCACCCCAAAATGCATTGTCCAGTGAGTTGTATATTTGTACAATTCGAATTGTTATAAACTTTGAAATTTTATTTCAGCTTATAGAAAAGTGAATCACGGTTGAAATGCATAATTTATTATTAATGATTGTTGCGTTAGTTTTTGGAGTTGTTTGCCAATAATAGATCTTGTTGATACAAATAATAATTTAATTTGCAATCATATAACATGCATTTTCGCATTNACAAGGGAAGTAAATCTTGATATGATAATCTAAAAATAGAAAAAAAAATCACCGTTGAAAATAACAATTCGTTTATTTGCACTACTGTTATTTCACTGCAGAAATGTCATATTTCATCATTAGGTATAAAAGAAATAAGAATTATCTGAAGGCATTTTTCTCGAGTAACATTGTTTACCGCTATCGTCACACAACGTCATAAAATGGCGTGAACGTTCAAGCTCATTCGCGGACTTCAAGTTGAAATGTAGAAACGAACGCGATAAATGTGAATAACTAGAGTAATCTAAAAGGCATATAATAAAAAGCTTATTTAACAACGTTGTGTACAGTTATATTAATGACCTCTGTTGAAGAAATTAGACATTGGAACGGTCGTAATTGAAACGGAAATACGACCAACAGCAATTACAAGTGCGCTTATATCACACCGGTCATCCGGATACTTCGATATACGTATGGGACTTCGATAACAGAGAAACACAAAAACCACGCGTGAGAGGCGAGTTATTCAGTTGTTGATTGTATGCGTGTATGTTCCGTTCATTGGGTTTTCAGACACGGAATATTATTTGGTCGATAAAAAGTATAGAACCTCGTATTGAGAAGAAAGAAATCGCAAAAAAAAACGGGGGACTTCATGAAAAAAAAGAGAGAACATTCCATCGATAATCAGCATAAAATGGATGATCAGAACATATTTCAACAAAATCACATAGAAATAAATCAAGAAAGTTTTTTATATTGGAATTGAAAGATGAATATGTCTATTAATATTACAACATGTTATTTTTTGTAGTTTACTAACGTATTTGGGGAAAATCAATCAAATGATTAAAGAGTCGGGTGCCACATTTTCATGGACACTTCTTTAACCGATCATTTCAATGACAATTTCACGTCTGTTCCAGATTACCCGATACTTTTTAACAGATAGAACACACAATGTGCATTGAGCCGGAAATGCATATGTGGAATACTGTAATAGTAGGCAATAAATAACAATTTCTTAACTGACGTACTAAATTAAAAACGCATCACAGAATAGTTGCTTCATTTTACTTATCTCTTTGGAATATGATTATGATTTTGTTTTTAACGACATATTCAATAACATTTTAGCGTGAAGTTTCAATTTATTTATCTTATATCGATTATAACGTTGAAGCTTATATATATTCCTCTTGATTCCTCTTTATTGGTACTTTCCGGGTACTCTAGCCGGTCTACACCATATCAGAGCGCCCAATTTGTTAAAAGTCTCCGTTATCCGACGTGTCCTTTATCGGGAATCAACGTGTCTACAACATCATGCATGCTACCTTTTAAATCATGCTCTATCTTTGTTCATATTTTGTTGAATACTATCAAAATTTCAGTGTTTGAAGAACAGTAATTAATCTGCTGGAATAGCAACATTCTTGCAATATTTTTCAGTATTTGTTTTTGTTTGAAATGTGTACTGATCATCGAGCTCATGCCTTTTTTATACATAATTTTTTACAAATCAACTACACGCCGGTTGTTTTCGAAAGCTTATAAAATAATTTATCAGGAAAAAATAACATCAGAAACATTGGTCAGCCCTCAGAAGTTGACACTCACGGTACAATTTTTGGTCGGACACAATTGTTTCAAAATTTGTGTCCAATTATTTGGTTCAAAGAGTTTGACTTTAGTTTAGGAATAAATGTTGACCCCGCTGGTGTATAATTGAAAATACAAGTTCCGTGTACAACTGATCCAGACAAAGCACGGACGGAAATTTCTGGTTGATGTTCCGCTAAATTGTAAACAAGTATAGTATGTTTATGATGACCTCGAAATAGGCGGAAAATAAGTTTGGCAACGCCAAACATTGTTGCCAATATTAATACTTCGAATTTTCTATATTGCAACTATGTTTGTTTCTTATTCACTAATCTTTAAATTATAGTAATACTAGTTAAAACGAAACAAAAAAAAACAGCTATAAAACGTGTGTACTTATTCTGATTTTCTCACATAAATATAAAGTTTAATTCACGATACGGTTATCGTATGTTTTGCTAATTTATATGTAGCACTGAAAGGCAAGTCTACAAGACCTGTCAGCATATCGACAAAAGCGCTAAAATCTGACGTCAAGACCAGTGTGGAGCTTTTCTACCCGCTCTTCAGCAAGATACGGGAAGATAACGAAATACCAACATAGTGGAATAAGGTCTTCCTCATCAAGCTCCTAAATAAAGGTTTCCTAAGTTCCTACTTCAACTAATGAGGGATAACGATCGCAGACAAAGGGATCAGATCGCAACACTGCGCGTCTTCTGGAAAATTCCCCGTAATTAGAACTTGTCACGCTACGTCAACTTCATCGACTATGAGAAGGAGTTCTACAGCGTTAACCTGCAGTCCCTCTGGAGACTACGGTGTGCCAGAAAAGATAACCAACTTCATCATGAAGTCTTATGAAGGGATGACCTGAGAATCGGTAATGGCAGTCAGCTCATCGATACCTTCGAAGTAAGAACCGGCGTGAAGCAAGGATGCTTACTTTCGTCCTTCATGTTCATGCTGGCCATAGACTGGGTCATGAAGACCTCGACGACCAGAAGCGAAACGGAATCCAGTGGATACTCTTCTCTCTTACGCCCAACAACAGATGCACAAACGACCAACATCGTTGCATACCACTCAGCTAGACTGGGCCTCAGCGTAAACAAAGGGAAAAGCAAGTTGATTAACACCGACGCATCAAACGACACACGCATCACAGTTCAAGGCGAGGCGCTGGCAGAGATGGAAAACTTCACTTTTGTCGGCAGCATGTTGGACAACCATGGAGGAACGGATGCAGACGTCAGAACACGCATCGGTAAAGCACAAGCAGCCTTCCATTAGCTGAAGAACATCTGGTGATTGCTTGTATGCAATCAAATAACCAATTTAAGACGGAAATTTGAAAATGTAAGTCACATGAAACAAGATTCAACAAGAGATGTTTGTTAAACGTGTATGCCCCCCCCCCATCCCCAACTCACATGAATCGCAAATAGTTGCAGCCCCACACAGTTAGACATCTGCAAATTATAAAACTCAATATATGGGTAATGAAAGTTGCTCGTCAAAGATTACATGCTTGAACTCATTTTCTGCATGCAGTTCCACACTCAGCCCAAAACATATGGAAACGGTGTCTAGATATGTTCATAGATGTTTGTCATCACAAATGAAAGTCTTCTTAACATGTTGACCAAAAAATCGACAGGCGTCTTCCTTTTCTTCAAAGTAACCAGCCGGACCGTTTCTGCACGAGATCTCAGACAAAAGCGATTTTTGATTCTCTAAAAAGTGAAAACTTAGATTTTAACTTGCAATCCAAGGGAAATAACACAAACATACTTAAGTTAAAGTATAAAAACAACAGTCATTCGTCCCTTAACATGAAAATTGTACCACTGTTTTCAAAGCAATTTCTTGCAAACAGACAGAACATGGCCGATAATACTTTGATTTTATTGAATTAAGATTTATTTTACATACTTTTAATAATCGATTAAATATCGATGCTCGTGTATAACTATCGCTTGAGACATGTGCAAATCGTGGTTTCCGATTTAATGCTCCAAGCGTAAAGGAATGCAGAGTAAAGATTACAAATTATGTTATGGCCCATGAAGTCGTTTTAAAGCTCGATCAACAGGTTAGTACTATGTCATAACGCCACAAAAATAATATCAGTTGTTCGCCGAAATTTTGATCTAGAACACCGAAGCGAGCGAGCGCAATCACAATTAAAATACAACTTCTTTATTCCATTTTCGATGTAATAAGAGGCGAGGTCAAAGCGCGAAATACAAATGAGCCACGCTCTGTAAAAATGGGATTTAATACATGTGCGTAAAGTGTCGTCTCAGATTAGCCTGTGCAGTCCGCACAGGCTGTTCAGGGACGACACTTTCCGCCTATAATGGATTTTTGCTAAGAAGAGATTTTTGTTAAACGAAAAAAATTATAAAAGCGGAAAGTGTCGTCCCTGATTAGCCTGTGAGGACTGCACAGGCTAATCTGGGACGACACTTAATGCACATGCATTTAACTCCCTTTTCACGGAGCGAGGTTAAATTAATATTGAGTACTGGTACATATTTGTTGAACATTTCTGCCAAACGCATTCAGCTTATGAAATGCTGCCATACTTGTACAGTTAAATGTTTAATTAACAATAAACAGTCTAAGTCGTAAAATATGTATGTTTTACCAGTATGAATAGAAACACAACAACTCTTTTTTTTTTATATTTTACCAATTATAGGTGTGTCAAATAGAAACGACGTACATCTGAACAATTAGTGTTGGCCTTATCATTTCTTCGAACTTGAAAGCGATAGAAAAATGTATCATTACTCATTATTTTGTTTCCTTATTAGCGATTCAACTTCATCCTCTTACAGCCATTCTAATCAATCATTGTTAAAAATGTAAAAATATTTCCTAATAAATTGTAAAGCATAACGATTATCCTGGAGTGCAAATGTCAGGGATGACATATGTCCGGGAAGGTATTACTGGGGCTCTAAGTTTATACTGCACGACCTTTCAAGAGCACTTTTAGCGCGGCATTCATGCATTATCTGTTATAAATTCCGCGTAAGAGCATTGCTTTTTGCTTCTACGAGTTCCGCGTACTTTTCTAAACCCTTTGCATGCTGGGATATTTGTCGTCTGCTAAAATGTCGTCTACTGAATTTCTAAAATTAGTATTGTCTTTGATTTTTTTTTCAACGAATACTATCAGAATAGCAAACAGTTTGGATCCTGATGAGACGCCACGTTCTGTGGCTTCTCATCTGGATCCAAACTGTTTGCAAAGGCCTTCAAAATTCGGTTCCAGCACTGAACGAGTTAAAATACAGGTGTTGTTTCGAGCATACGTCAAAAGTAACAAGCTTTTACATACATGTAAGGCCGTGTAATGTCCGTGTATATTTTATCGTATCAAACGATCACTTAACGATGGACTGCTGCGTTTGTGGTATAAAACCACTAATAAAAGGATACATATACAGTAGCCAGTGCGCATCACGACTTTACAAAATAAACTTTCGTTTGTGTTGATGACAGTCAACCTGGCGGTCTTTCTGCATAAATGAATGAATTAATAAAACAATTAAATAAAGAAGAAAAGAAGAAAAGAATTAATTAATGAAAGAACAAAAGAACGGACGAACGAACGACTTAATGACAGACCGAACGAACAAACTAATCAATGAATCTATGAAGTAATTGTAGCCCCAAAGCCCGGCAGCCCTTTGATCCCCCCCCTCCCCAAGAACAGGCACGTCTGCGGCCATGCATGACATAGATAGTATGACCTATAGATTCACCCGTGTTACATTTATCACAAATAGAGGCCATGTACAGCAAAAGTTAATTGAATATTGAAATTATCACCGGATCAAGATAAATGTTCGTAACGGATATGTCTGTATTTATTTAAACCGGCACACCCATGATGGCGCATTTAGGCAATGCACCAGTACACATTATAATTGGACATTTAAAATGCTTATAAAATTAGGAAAATACTTATGTATAGTTAAACAGTCTTTAAAGACATTGGTACAACTAACGACTCTATTTATTATATAGTATATATACTATATACTATATTTACATTTATTTTTAATCTTTATGGACACATTTTTGTTTGAAATTACGCAGTAAAAAAATACCAGGGCATTTTTGCATGACAGAATTTTTTTAATAACAGATATTCATCTAACTTTAAACCTTGAACCAAATGCGGGAAAATTCAGTTCAAGAATAGTAGGTCTCGCGACCAAAATTAATTTAGCTTTAAATTGCAACTTCCAAATGTGGATAAAACCGGCCAAAATAAAACTGCTAATATTATAACAAATAAGCTGAGTCACGACCGACATCGATCACATTCTTTCTCTCAAGTATTTGGCGATTAAAGCGATTGCGTATTTCAAAATGGGAGCGTTGGGGCGATTTACGAATCAGTAAAAATTACCTCGCATAAATGTTTTTTTATGAATCTATTAAAGTGCTCTCTGTTCCAGTAAACGAAACTTTTTAAAAATGAACAAATAATAATAATAATGAATATGGTCGTATTAGGCATACCGGGAACGACAACTACCAATTGAGACAACTACGACTGGTATTTGTCGGCTCCGGTTTTACTGAAAAGTACCCCGGGTACTAAGTATACTTTTTTTATAAGTACCCGGGGTACTGAAAACATATACTAAAAGTACCCCGGAGTATTGCCGGGTGCCTTTAAGCGTATTTTCCGTATCCGAATACATTGTATTATACTTAAGAGTACCCGGGATACTTTTAAGTAGTGCCTGAGCCGACAATGACCAATCGCGCTCTTCTTTCTAATCTGACTCAAATAGCTTTTAATTAAATACGCAAACTTATCCAAAAACCTCACTTTAATAGTACGTGTTTAGTGTATAAACAAATCTGTTGTGTTTTGTTGTGATAGCTATAGAGGACGCGTATACGTCTGCAGAGCTTATTCGAAATTCCAACCTCAATGCTACACTTATATATCATCCTCGCTCTAGAAAAACCGGGCTTAATGAATGTGCGAATAGCGTCCAAGATTTAGCCTCTGAAGTCCGCACATGCTAATCTTGGACGACACTTTCCTCTTTTTATTTCAAAGGAAGTCTTTCCCTGATAAATCTGTGCGGATAAAACTGTTATCTATATACGATATGTTTTTGTGCATGCCCGTAAACAACCTATTATATATCGTAACGTGACCATATTGCACCGTGATGTCCATTTAGTGTGTCATTCAATACGATAATATCACGGTATGCTGAATGCAACTCTAATACGACCAGCGCTACAACGGGTATATCAAGGTCAATAATACAGTTCGCCCTGTTTCTTGCCCTCCGACCGAACTTGTTATCCATGTATATCATGTTTTTGTGCAGGCACGTAAACAACATATTCTTTATCGCAACGTGACCATATGTCATGGTCATGTCCATTTAGTGTGTCATTCAATACGAAAATCATGGTATGCTGAATGCAACACTAATACGACCAAAGCAACCTCGGGTATATCAAGGTCAATATCACACTTAGCCCTGTTTCNTATATATAAAGTAAACCTAGTCACAAATAGTATATATATATAAAGTAAACATAGTCATAGTCACAGATATATATATATATATCTGTCTATTTATTTATTTATTTATTTATTTAAATATGAATTAGTATATATTTCATTGAAACACTTTTCAGTTTGAATATGAACACGAGTCTGCACAGACTTGTTCTTTGATGAATATTTTGGGCTATGGGCCTCACATTCGACAGGCAAGGAGGGCCGCCTACAAGGCGTGGGACAGGCTGATGACCGCACTGGCGCATGGTATACATGGTATGACTTGGATCACTACGGGAAGCAAGGCTGAGGGTCTGACTAGCTTAAATGAGAGCGATACAGACATAATTGGTGTTAAACCACACGTCATTTGTTTAGAAGATGGTGTTGATTCAAGTTTCATTCCTGGAGAAACAAGCATATTTAGATCCTGCAGTCGTATGAGTTACCCCGGACATTGTAGATTGCTACTAGAGAGATACTGTAAAACGATTCCCATTCAAGTGGACGATGCCTTGTGTGATGATGGATATGGTCACCAACTCTTGTGCAGTGACTTATTCGTACATTTACACTCTAACGATGACCCTTGGATAGGCATTGTACAACACAATCGTGCAGGACCGTCAGTACCTCATACAACATTTGGTGTAATGCACCGAGACGTAGTAAATGCACTAGATTTCCACTGCCCCAGCATCCTAACAAGATGGGCGCAGAGACCTCGCAACTGGCCAACACCTGACGTCGTTCGTGAAGTTGTATCACTTGGGGCATGTGTTACTCCTGTTGGATGTAAAGGCAGTGATTATGAACATGTTGAATGGAGAATATGTTTCAATAAAGGAGAAAACGTACTGGTAAACAATCTTACCGACACTCAGGTAAAACTATATGTTTTATTAAAAATGGTAAAAACAGATGTATTAAAACAACGCAAAAAAGAGATAACATCGTTCACTGTGAAAAACATTGTATTATGGATAGCAGAAAATAACCCGCAGTCATTGTTTGATGAAAGAAGTTTGTTGCACTGGCTTCATGAAGGATTATATGCGCTAAGAGTTGTTATAGATACGAAAGAGCTTCCCTATTACATGATTCCGGAGCGCAATCTGATGGCAGCCTGTACTCTGGATCATGACCAGCAGCTTGCTTGGATAGCTTCTATAAATGAAATGATGGAAGAAGGTCCAAGGGTCATATTGAGACTACCGAAGATACGGCAAGCCATAATAGCTCACCCTGAACAGCTACGATGGTTCAGCAAGTTGAAAATAGAGATGGAGATTTTGATGCTGATAGAAAGGAACAGACGAGTAGTAGATTACAATATAAGTTTGTCACGTGCAGAACACATACGTATGCTTGTGATTTGGCTGACGTTGGCCCAGAGGATCAGTATGGAAGGGGGTGGATTATTAATATTTGCTATGTTTAAAGCATTGAAAATTTGGTTCATGTGAAACGATAACATTTATTTATAACCCATGTAATTGCACATCTAATGCGGATGAAAATATAACGAGATACCGTCTGCAGGTTATCGTAGCACACGTTGTTCTAAATAAACTAATGAAACATGTGTGTATTGCGGATTAAACACATTATTAATACTTCAAGATAAAAAATATGTAAACGTGGGCTATTCAAATGATTGAAAACCATTTTAAAAGGTGCAGACAAATATGTTCAAATCAAGAACGAAAAAGATAACATCGTTCACGATAAACAACTTTGTATTTTAGATATAATAACATTACCCTGTTGCACTGGTTTCATGAAGGATATAATGCGCTTAGAGTTGCTATCGATAAGAGAGAGATGCCCTAGTGCATTATTAAATATCGAAATCTGATCACAGGCTGTACTCTGGAGCAATAACAACATCGTACATGGACAGTTTCTATTAGTGAAATGACGGATGACGGACCGATTAGCATACTGAGACTTCCGAAGATACGAAAAGCCCGTATCGCTCATTCTTAACCTATACAACGGTTCAGCAGGCGGATACAATAGATTTAGGTTCTGCTGCTAAAAGCTAATAGCTATGAAAATATATGAAGTATAAAGTGGATAACGAGCACGATCTGTGTATGCATGCTGACTAATGCATATGCTTGAGATTTTGCTGAAGTTTCTCCAGGGGGTCAATATAGAAGGGTGGAATATTTGACATATGTAATGCATTTCCTAATTGGTTCATGTGAAATAACAATAGCAATATGAATTGCGCATGTAATATCCTTGAATATATAGAGAGTGATCGTCTGCTTGCTGATACCATTTATTGTGTAGAAAAATAATTAGAAAGTTAACCTCATGTTAAAACACCTGTTTACACACGACTGTCGTTGCAAACTACTTATATGAACTGGCACAACTTGTTTAATTATTTAATACTTTGCATAAACAGAATAAATGTGGATGTAATTCTGATTTAAAACTGTATAAATTTTTCACGATAAACACACATTCGTAAGCACTTGGGCTCTTGTAAAGGCAGAAACCCATTATGAATTCCCTTCCAGAGTGTAGTCAACCATGTGTGTTATGCTGACATATCTATTAGTCTCTGTGATGACAATACCACAGTTTGCCGTGGTTTCGCCATGCACCAGATTAATGGTCGATGTGTAACCCAATAAGTATACGAGTAATGTCGAAAACGGTTTAATATGTACATCGATATAAAAACAGCAACACGCCAATAATCGTGTTTAAGTTGAAACATGTGTTTCAATTTGAGGAAAGCATATTTTTGATGTTTTGGTAATGATTAGTTCTACATATTTTTGAAAACAGTTCACCTATACTATTTAAATCTTCACCATTGCGCAATGCTCGATGTAAGCTTAAACGTCATGCTGATTTACATTTCGAGATAAAAGTGTTGATTATATGTATAGCTGATTTGTGTTTTCAAAAAGACTCATTGACGGTATGTGCGCAAATTTATTTTGTGACTATGTTTACTTTATATACCAACCTATAATGCTTTTTGCAATACTATTTTATCAGTGTAACTGTTGAATGTATCGGACACATTATATTGTAAGTTTTCAATATGCTAAGAGTTTTTCATAAGATATTGTGTCGATATATTTAACAAAGAAAACGCGTCATTCGTCATTCGAAAATAGGTTGTCATGCGGCCAGTGTAGCTTTATATTAGCCAGTGAATTAGAGAACTCTTATGCGACCGCGAATCCTTGCGTGACTCTAGCGGGTAGTTACCAGACTGACGATTGTTGAGGCTGGTCTGGAGCTACGCTTGCCGCATACGTCATAATACCCGTTTTCGCATGACGCAACTCACTGTATGCATGCAGTAATTGCGCACCCGTGAGGGTTGATGATTTTTTAAACTAACTGCTTCAGTTAGTTTTGATTTTTTTTTTACTCACCTTTTCAAATGTGTTTGTTGCTGTTGATGTTTCAATATCTTCAGGCGCATTTTTGTAGCTATGATTTACATATTAGATTGTGCATGTTAATACATTAAAATATATTTTGTTCGCTTTGATCATAGAAATAGTGTTATGTTAATGTTGTTTCGGTGAATGTGTGTATGCAGTTTTTATTTAATTTGTTTATTTATATATTCCTCGCTTAGTAATGAACTTGCTGTTTTATCATTTGCTCATATATTGGGGACTTGTTTCGGGACATACTTTTGGGTTTGTTAGTGTGCTTCCACATTTATGATTGCGGCCGCATTCAACGCACTTTCGAGATTTATATGACGGTATTTGTTAATGTTAATGTTTTTTCATGTTGTTGTATTGCCTCTATCAATGGATATGCTGACATTGTTTAATTGTTCTAAATGTAAAACTGTATTATCGCACTGATGACTGATACACTAATTGTCGTTGTTAATTATTTGTTATGGTAATAGTCGATATTTATGACTTCAGTCGTTAGGAATGTACTTACGCGTTGTTATAATGCAATACTTCTTGATATTTTGTGTTTATTATACTGCTGATTTTTCAAATGATCTTTTTCTACCATAGCTTTTAATCTGCGATAATACTACTAAAGTGTAATTTATTTTTGGATTGTAAGTGGTGAAGTTATGTTTCTTTGAATGTATCAATAATGAGTGTGTGTCCCACAACCCACATTAAAACCCAAATCCAAATTTCATTGTGTTAATTTCATTGCGTCGTTTTATTTTTGCGTGTTTCAGCCAGAAAGAAAAGTTACTTTATTGGTATAATTCATTGAAATCGTAATAGCCATCAAAGCAGCACAATCAAAACGTTCTGATACACGACACAATTATATTAAAAGCAACGTTAAACATATACAATACAGAAATGTATTAAGACAAGGCAGTCGGTTGTCTTATTTATTGAGATTCCATGTTTGTTCTTTGTTATAATTCAATCGAATAAAGACGATCGGTTACTTCACGGAGCCCAGTTGTTACTGTATCCTCTTATTATCGGGCACGTGATGTTTTGTCCTGGTAAACAGACATCTGACTAAATTCCGACAAAGACCGCAGATAAACTAAACACAGTTTTAATTTATAGCGGTATCCGAGTAGATGCTATTTTAAGTGCAAGCTTAATTAAAGTTTTCCTTATTCATTTTCAGCTCTGATATAAACATACACCGACAACAAAACTCGGTTGGTCGACTGATACAATCTGAAGATTTTGATAACGGCTGTCCGTGTTTAAATTTATGATCAAAACAACATATAAATACATCACATACATAAATCATAATCAATTCGTGTAAATGTTAGGAATGAATCGAAGTTATACAAATATACGTTAAACAAGATATATTTATGTTGTAGCAATAAATGGAAAGGATTTATTTAGCTGTGATGCTTATTAATTAAACCAAGAAGGAGCTAGGACCTTAAATTAACTATAACATAGCTGTCGGTCTAGTTGAAAGGGGCGTACACATGCAACGAAATGTCAAGTGTAAATATCGCATTCGGATAACTGATATACATAACCATATAGTCTACACGTTCTCCTTTTAAACAGGCGCACACATGTATGCATTCTGTATCAAAAACGTATTTTTAATTTGTATTGTCCTTCGTGTTACACTAATATTTTAGATCAATAAGGGTGTTCAATACCCCCATAAGGCATGTACGACGTTCCAGGCGGAACATTTTTGCGGGAGGGCATGCCATGGTGCTTGTACTTGAATTCAATCCAGGCTAGGCCCTGGAAATGCAAACTTTCTTTCACATGGCCAATACATTTCTCGCAATACATGAACTTGTTACCAATAACTCGTTCTATAAGGGTTTTCCAATGCTCAAAAAGCCAGGTGCACAGCCGTATACGGAATGGCAATTGTCAAGCCTCGGATTTTAATTATTAAGAAACGCAAACGCTCGATAACATACACTATCAAATGTTCAAATTTTATTTTCATTGAATAATCTTGAAAGCAAAGGTTTTTGTTACGATACCGGCAAACGCTTAAGTTTGTTTGTGTGTATTAGTTAAACGTATTGGTTTATTTATTTTTAGGACCCATATAAGCCATTATTATTATTACAAACAAATACCAAAGTTCGTAATTATACAAGCAAGACACGTGCATATTCATACATGTTTGATGCAGTACTTCTATTTTTGGCTAAGAAATCATGATGATGTGCTGTTGTTTGTTTGCATTTTTTCTATGACCAACATTTTGTTGTTGTTTAGGGCAGACACATGCCAATGTTCCTGTGTCAGTATTTCAATTATTATGAATTTTGCAATTTTCGTGTATCTAAATACACGCAATTTTCTATGACAGAAAAATACCAAGGGTTTTGTTGCAATTACGTGACTGACTATACGTGTCCCCGTACCGGCAGCTCTAGCACACGTGAGCGTCTTTGTCACATCTGGAGCATCGTTTATAAAAGTAAGAATGTTAGCAATAAATATCCATGTGAATGAATATGACCACGAACAAACTTGGATACTCATTACCAGTGTAGTTTGTTTGTGGAGGTTTCCACCGTAACCAGATATTAAATACCAATAAAGCATTTTAGAACCGGGGATTTTTTTCAACATAATCCTGATTAGGTTTACTTTGGTTCATATGGAATCGGGCAAGTTATGGCATAGTTTAAATTGTTTAGTAGCGCGATTTCCTCATAGAGGTACCAATGGTGTTCTGCCGACAAAGTTGCTCTAGTTGGGAGGGCACCCCATCGAGAACTAGGGCATCCTTCAGGATCACCACTGCCTACCCAACAACTGAAGGTATCTTCTCTCGTAGATTATTCCCGGCTTGTCAATATGCATGCTAACAAATACACACACTTTTATGAAGGTTTAGATCACATATTTTTAAGAAAGAAACTGGAAAATAAGTATAATTCCTTTGATATAAAAATAAAATATATTGTTTTTGTATATTTTTCATGTTATAAGATTACTTTTGAAATGAACATACATTACGAACAACCCACGATTGCCTGTAATAAATCTAGTTATGCAGTGTTATTATGTTCATAATATCAGGGCATATACTAATATAATTAAAAACGTATTATTCTTCAAGGTGTATGTTCTAATGATGGTTATGCAATTAACGGTTGGCGTCAATTTCTGAAATGACAACATTATCATGCTGTTTGGTTTCGGTCGTCACATCTATTATCTAACTTCTTGTGAGACTATGGACGCCATATTATTCGTTATTAAACCAAATATTTTGGGTGGTGATTATCCTACATAGAAGACACTATTTTAAAGTGTGATACGTATATATTAAAGATGCAACACGCTTATTTGTTTTTGGACTGTGTTTAGCTTTCCTGAAGAATAGCATCACCACAATAAAAGGGTACCCAATGCAAGACCCATTACACTGTAAACAGCAGTGATTTGCACATACTTACAACCTTTAGACTTATTGACCCGTATTCGTTTCGGTTACATATTTTGATTGTTTACATATTAAATATGTGAAAAAGTAACTCGCAGTCTGTTCAGGTTGTATGCTGTTTGCTGCTCATCAGTATCTAAGGGTTGGGAATGAAGCCTTTTAAACTTGAATTTAGTAAGAAAGGTCTTTAATTAAATTTAAATTTATTATAGACTACAAACGTGTCAAAATACGTATTTAAGTGGTAAAGGGTTAAATATCAGTCACCGATACCTCCCTTCAAGTTCAACGCACAAAAACCTCTCCTATCTCGTAGACGCGGGGATGTCGAGCGCACGAGAGGTCACGTGCGCACCTCGCGGTCCTCCCTCTCCTATGTTTTCCCGCGGAACGGAGGCAGCTCGACTGACCGACCAGGTAAGATATACACCAACTACGACACCGTCAGTGACGGTATGGACACAGACGCCAGCGAATGCGTCCTAGGCTCAGATCGACCTGTGAATCACACAAAAGACAATGCCACGAAGAAGAAACCAACGGGCGGTCATCGCAAAAGAACAGGGCCTGATCGACATCAATGGGTATTTGCTGCACAGAAGAAATGCGCAAGCAGTAGCCCGGATCTGGATCACAGCGGCATTGTCAATGCAAACAATAACGAGTTCGGTTTCAGTGACCCAAGGATGTCCCCGGTTGCCTTCTGGTGCCGTCTACTCCGCCAGCGATCTGGATCTGGCTGCGAATCTGCCCGGTGTCAAACTTAACAGCCGAGAATAGGGCAAGAAATGAATGAAGCCATTGAAAGTCAGTCTGTCGGCGTGTATTCCAACGGACACATAGAAACTCACGTAGAGATGGAATCGAGGAAAAATAAGGTATATAATAGGTTTATCGACATGGAGATTGGATTTAGCAGGAATAACCAACAAGCGAGCAGTACCCGGGAGAGATATAGCAGATACAAAAACATAGTGGCGATGCCTCCTTCAATGTGTGAACGCTCTGACACCTCAATTTCATACAAGCCCGTAACTAACCGCCGGCGCGCGTCTCCATCGCCGACGAGTTATCTAAAACCGCCGCCAAACTGGCTGCAATGGCGGAGAAGCAAATCAACCGATCCGACAAAATAAAATTCCAGCCATCCGATTTGCCATACTTGGGCCAGTTTATTGTCTTGAATGCTGCCAAGGGCTCGTTTGATTTTTCTACTTTGACGCACGTGCCGGAAGCGCATCCTGTCACGCGAATCCGCAACCCGCTGTTTCAAGGACAACGGTATCAATCATTGCCGCGATTCGATCACGTGCTGCTCAGTTACTCCTCAGGAAGTTTCCCATGGAATGAATGCACGTGACTTTTGACATGTCTTAATATATGTGTATAACGGTATGCATATTTTTGGTTAAAATATAAATTGTTTTGTACTATTTTCAGCCTGTATAGCAGACGTGCTTAGCAAATGAAATAAATAATTTACATTAACTTTTTTAATGCGCCTAATTGTTTGTTAACCATACACGTGACGCTAACAAGATACCGTGTTAGCAATGCATTGTGTTCGTAATGAAGTAACTAGTCATCACGGCACCTTCATCAGTCTTTTGGAGGTCTTCGTGTCCAATTTAAACAGCACATTAAGTAACTTTTTAAAACGTATAATATGCTTATTTTCTGTAAGTAATTGCCGAAGTATAATATGCTAATTTTCTGTAAGTAATTGCCAAAGTATACAAAAAGCTTTTTAAAAAGCAATGAATGATTTTATTGAAGCGATATACAATCTGAATAAATTTAAAATAAAAAATAAAATGAATATATTCACTTCGCACGACGCACAATTAATGGCGGTCACAAGATTATCACAAAAGCTCAACATAAGGACAAAGTTTTCACGTTACCTCAAACCTGATTGTCTTATGGTGTTTTTCTTAACCCATTTATGCCTAGCGTCTAGAAATGGGTTAATAATAATAAAGCAAATTATTATTTTGTAGTCACACATACCACAGTTAGCATCAGAAACGATCATAAAACGACCACAAATTTGCAACAATGCCCACCACGATACAAGCGCTACCTTTTTATAATTGTTTCTGATTCGTTTAAGTTGTCTCATGGGCAAAAAAAGGAAGAAGTATGCTATTCAGTGTTTTGAATTTAACTACAATGTCCCACTTTTCTGATAACTGGTGTAGAATCAAGACCACTATTATACACATTTCCTTATTATATGCTAAGTATATAATAAAGACAAGTAATAAATAACTGCCTGAACAATCATTGAAGAGGTGCGACTTAACATGTTGAAGTCTACCATTTAATGACACGGTATATATAGAATCATCAAATGAGGCAGAAAATATATATTGATCAGAACACTATCACGATATCAGTAAATACAGTTTTATCTACACATGATTATTAGTGTCTGAATTCTCACGCAATAACAAATTATTATTAAAAGGGCAATAACTCCAAAATAACTGGAGAAGATTTACTTAAAAATATGCGAATGTCTACCCGTTAAGGATGCTGCATATTCAGTGGTATCACATTCATATCATTACTGGTCGTTCCTGAGATCTCACGTGAACACGAAACAATCCGTTTCAAGTTACATACAAGATAACGATTGATGCAAAGCATCAAAGGGCGTCGGGAATTTCAGTGTAAAAGGCACTCAATGAAGTTACATGGAACGATTTTTTTTTCTACTGTAAATATTAATATATTGGCCGATTATTTTAAACAAAATAGAAAAAGATACTGGTATAACCATTATCTATGATTTTGTGTTATAACCCCCAAATAACCATTATCTATAATGTTGTGTTATAACCCCCAAATAACCATTATCTATGATTTTGTGTTGTAACCCCCAAATATTCCATAGTTCATTTTATTTACATTGGTTTCTTTTTTTTTACTGGCATCCGTGTGCAGTTTTCATTAATGGAACAGAACTTTGTAGGTTTTAAAATTCTGCTTCATCTTGTAAGCGTAATTTCATATTTTTCTCAACTTCAAGGGGAGATGATTCTGAACTTATTCTTACGTTGCTCATTTACGATAGGGTTTGAGTACTCATTGATATGAAAACATTGTAAAATTTTGAAAAAAAGAATGACTGAAAACTGTAAATAAAAAGATACGTTTGACTGCTAAATTTTTATACATTTATTCAATAGGTATAAAAACATGTTTTTATAAAAATACATGGATAATAGATGCGTTGTTTCCATTTATTTGTTAATATAAAAACACGTGTATTTTTTATAAGATATTTAAGTGATGTAAGACAATTTAATTAACGTTGTCACCACGCGGCATCCATTAATTTTAATAAAAATGTCCAATTGTAGTAAAATGGATTTTATCCATGAAAGTGCATGTTTGCGTGATGCCTATTGTTTAAATGAATAATTGATGAGTCAATTAATTCAGAGTTATAAATCTGATAATATGAATAACTTTATTGAAATAATCAAGAACACAAACGTTTCATTAACCGTTTTTTTAGTTTTAACATATGTTTAGCATCACAGCATACTAAGCAGTGTAGAATTGTGTGCATTAAAATAATCTACATGGCGTAATGACATGTGGTCCGTATAGTCCGCAAACCTGGGCGTATAGTCCACAAATCTGGGCCGTATGGTCTGGGCCGTATGGTCCATGGTCCGTATCGTCCGTATACCCTATTGGCTATAAAATTGTGTTGATAAGAAAAGGCGGGAAGATGGGCACCTGCGCAGTGGAAAGCTATGGTTCTATATTATGTTTACGAACCCCCCCCCCACCTCTCACACATATATTTCATGGGCATAATTAAAACAAAAAAATGATTACAATAAAACAGCATATTTATTTAAACTAAAATGTCTACATCACAACAAAAAGGTAACATATAACACACATAAAATAATTTGATTCTACTGGAGCTCGAACCTTGGGCTAAAACGTTCAACATAAGTACACACATTTAAAAAACCTAACAAATACATTCCAATATATGGTGTGTGCTAAATACCCGTTTACTATACGGATCTTTTTTTTTGCGTAGTGCAGCCACGACAGATATGCGATAATAAGCAATGTAGCCAATTTGAGATTTCAGTAGCCATTCACTATTTTGGCTACTGTTTACACTAACATAGGACTACCCTATGTCCTGCGTCTGTCTTTGTGCCTTTTGCAGTGTGTGTAAGTGTGTGTTTGTGTGTGGTGTGTCGTAAACTTTAAGGTTCTTACCAATTAATCTTTATGTCACATTTTTCATCCAATCTTGATGAAACTTGGTCAGACTGTTTATCTGGACAATATTGAAGCTGAGTTTTAATCGGGGTCACATGCGTCCATAAACTAGGCCACCAGGTCATATCTTAGAAAAACCTTGTTACCACTCTGAAGGCCACAATTATGTTTCAATCTTTATAAAACTTGGTCAGAATGTTTATATTGACAATATCTAGGCCGAGATTGAATCTGTGTCAGATGTGTTAAAAAACTAGAGCATCAGGTCATATCTTAGAAAAACCTTGTTACCAATTTATCCTACAGCTTAAAGATTTTATAGAATTCGATTGATAACTTGCTGCTTTAATTTAAATACGGAGGCCATTTAGGATTTTCTTGTAAAAGGCACTACCATCGTTTGTCCACTGGGAGTCGATCAGTTTCGATTATCGGCTTCAGGCAGTTTTTGCACACTTGACTTTCGGCGTTTGGTGAGGTCTTCGCACATACAAACTAGGAATTATGTTTTTTCAGTTCTTTCTTAGACTGCTACACTGCATTTGTGGCTTTCCAGTGTTTGAATTTGCATATGATTTGTGCGTTGCCATTTTTGTCGGGTTGTCCGAAAAAGTGGGACCTCTTAATATCATCTGCAGTTTAATGCGGAAGGCTCAGTTTCACATGAAAAAGTTTGATGATGATTTGGTCAGTATCAGATTGAAGCTTTCTATTCATGGAGACGTTATGGAATCGAAGAATGTTTCGTCGGCTATATTAGCCTAGGTTATCGTGTTACTATTGAAGTCTTTGTTGGCACGGTAACAGCTGGATGGTTACCATTACCTTCCTGTGTGTAGTCTGTTATAATTAAATAACATAAAGAGATTGGGCCTTGTTTAGTTAAGATGTTCAATGCTTCTTAAAAGTCATATATAATATACAGGGCTTCCCCTGGCTTATACATTTCTTTAGCTAAATTCGCCTTGCTATGGAAAAATTCTTATATTTTTATGGCTATTTTTAGGTTTAAAGGAAGAACAAGATGTAGCCAAATAGACTTTTCTTTAGCCAAATAGGTTAATATGTAGCCATTGGCTAATTTTTGCTAATTTGGCGGGTAAGACCTGATAAGCTAGTATGCCTTATGCAACATATTGACCTGACCTCCCAAAAATGTATTTGCACACAATTGTTTTCTAACATGTCCATTCTTAGAAACCAAATGATTCAACATTGTCATCATTCAGCATTTTAATAAAGTCAAAGATGGTTGTCAAGATGGCAGCAACATGTACAAGTGGATTTGGGACACATGGTCATGCAGGACCTAGGAAGCCACTTACAGAGTTTATTAGAGGGATTAGTTCACCATTACATTCTTTTAATAATTCTCAAAATGGTTCACAATTACAGGTGCCCAGGTATGAAACGCCAAAGTTGCCTTATTTTTCAGGCGATCAACAGCCTATGAAGGGCGATGAGACATATGATGTATGGCGGTTTGAAACCAAATGTTTGATTTCAGAGAATTTACCTGAACATGTTGTTTTACAGGTTATCCACAGGTCTTTACGTGGTACTGCTAGACGTGCTCTTATTTCACTTGGTGAACATGCAACCAGTCAACAGATATTAGACAAACTTGAGATTGTTTTTTGGTGAAGTTTTATCTAATGAATCTGTTATGCAGACTTTTTATAATGCATCTCAGAGAGTTTCAGAAAATGTCACCGCGTATGGATGTCGTCTGGAAGCTTTACTACAAGTTGCAGTAGAAAGCGGTCATGTTTCTTCTGTTGCTAGAAATGATATGTTACGTTCAAAATTTTGGACAGGTTTACGTACAATGTATTAAGTTCGACATATGGAAGAACTCATTGTATTACTTAAATACGCACGTTAAAATTGTATCTGCAGTCAAAAGTATTTAACCTATTACAACATTGGAAAATGCTTTTTCTGAACCTTGGCTCGTTTAAATGAGTAAATCATTGATTTCGAACAATTGCTTTTTACTGAAAAGTTTTTGTTTCATGCAATCAACGTAAAAGTAATTATTGCACGAAAGAGTTGCACTGTGAGGGCTCGGAAAGCGAAGAGTTGTTTAATTATTTTTTATCAAGATAAATAGGGAAACTGATGAAAGGGTGATCAGTATCTTTGATTTCACCACGGTAACAAAACGCGAGGACATTAATCTATTTTCGTAAATAAACGATAATTTAAGCTGCTGCAATTCATTCGCAATCGTATTTGCAGAATATTAGACTTTCAATTACCATATCATAAGTAGTAATATTATCTTAATAATTTCTATTTAGTTCAGCAGTAAATAGAAATAGTTATTGCTATTTCTTTATCTGTTTTCATAGTTTCATGCTTATCACTCAGTCTGTAAAGTGAGCGAAATATGGTCACCAGTCTGTCTTAATATTTGGTGACAAAGCAATTTTTAACATACTTGAAGACTTGAAATATATTTCAACTTAGTGCAGACGAAAAAACAAGATATTCAATTTCGCTGACACGACATTGACTTTGCAAAGTTTAAAAAGTATAATGTTTACGTATTGTTACAATCTCTAAAAACAGATACACATTTATATCGATCACTCATGTTACAATGCGATTCAATAGAACTACTTAACCAGAACTTTTGTATTGTGTATATTTCAATCGACAATATTTGATATTGTATTGAACAATACGCAAAATAATTTTGAGATTAATTTTATTTTTCTGAAATAATGTAGCATTAAACAAAGGAATACAAAGTGTCAATACTATAGGTATACAGGCACTACTAACCACACTATTGTAAGAGAAATCCAATTAATTAAAACAAAGATCGGATTATGAGAACGCCATTCTGATTTTCATGATAAAAAGCTGTATGATCATCGTTTAAAAGTACGTTCGGGTTTAATAAAGAGACTCGCTGGAAATGTTTTTGTCTACAACTATGGAAAAAGTTATCTGTACATATATCCACTCATTGGAAGTTCTGATCAATAATGCGTTCAATTAAAAATTATGTACACAACAGATTTTGTGCGTAATTGGTTTCATAAAAAAAGCGTGTTTCATGTCGATGAATGGAAATAACTCAATTTTAAGCTGGTTGGAATAATATTTAATACAACACTTGCTCTACAAAGTATAAACTTGTATAACTCTGTATTAACTATGGTTCTACACTTAAACCGTTACCACTAATAGTTCATGTATTTATATTATAAATTGATAAAAAAATAATGTATAATCAACAAATGGCTATTTTTAGTTAAGCGGACGAAACATGTTTACGATCTTTCTTACACAAAGTTTCTTTGAAAATGTTCAGTAGATAAATCGCTAATTTGATAGTTAAATAACTTTTTTTTTCCTAGCAAGTTTCATGACGATAATATGCTCATCAGGTGTGAAAGTGTTATTTGCTATTTAATTCGACATAGTTATCTTCAAAACAAAATACTGTTACATACTCATTTGAGATTGTATTGAAACACTTGTTATATGCACTTTTATGGCGATTTTCTTGTTGTTTATGATACAAAGAAAGGACGGAAAATTAACAACGGACGACAGACAAAAGGCGAAAACAAAAACTCATCTTAAGCATGTTTGTTCTTATGTGAGTTTGAAATAGAAAAAGCATTTGCAAAAAATTAAGTAACACTATACAGTTGGCGGCATTGAAATGTTACGGTTGTGGTTTCAATTTACATATTGTGGCGAAAGCTTTGTTTGCAATATTTGTGCCATATTTGAGTTTGTTTGTTAACCAAACGTCAGTGACTTTTGTAAACGGAAAACGGAAAGCTCATATTAAGGTAGGACTATAAACACAATAAGTTTTACGTTTTCGACGTTATTTATAGTGTTTAGTCTAAAAAAATAATATAAGAAACAATAAAAATTTGAAATTAATAGTTTGACCAGCAATCTAAAAAGTGAAATCATTGTTTGATAATGAATGTAAAACAGCATGTTCTAGATATTTAGACGCTTACAATTATTTCATTCTCTTCTCATGGAAATAAGGCGAACAATTTATGTGAATTTAAACTCGTGTATAAAAATATTGTCAAGCAAAAGAAATTGTATATCGTAAAAGCAAAATACTTGAGCTTGAACAGATCAAGAAATGAAAACCTTTAGTCTTTGGGAAGCTTTTTTAAAATCCTATTACGCAACTGTTCCGATGATATTTATGTAGATACCTTTTTAAAAGAATTAATTATTATATTGTAGTAATAAAGAATCAGAAACGTTTAACGAATTAACCACAACTTCCACGAACTTGATAGATCAATCAATATCGATGAATGTGTAAAAGCCATGAAATCTTTAAAGCGCAACAAATCTTCTGGTAATGATTCTCGAATAAGATCATAGATAAACGAATATTTCATCGAAACTCTTGTTAAATGAATACGGATTTTACATTCGATAGATGATAAAACGTACTCTCATAAATAGATTAATAGACGACTTATCACAATAATATTACCATCGCACGAATGTGAGTTATTTTACGCGGTTTTTAATTCTGGATTTTTCCACACGCTTTGGAAGAAGGTAGACCTATTATAATACCGATTCAAAAAAAATACGGAATCCGGATAGTGCCATCTATAATCTCGCCCTTCTTTCATCAAGGGCGACACATGACACACGAATCGATACACGATATTTTGCGTGACAGTCGCAGCGACGCACGATACTTTGCGCGATACACGAACCGACGCGCGAGAATGTACCACGAAATATCGCCCTTGTGTAGGTAGCCCAAAAGGCGATATATCGTGGTTAATATCGCGTGTTGCTTCGTGTATAGTAGGTTTGATACTACGAGGGACTTGTAGAGCCTGTACTTAGTGGGTAAGCTGATGGATCTGCATGGGAAAAACCTGGTCAGTCTGGCTATCGCTGCAGTCGCCATTGCAATTCTTATTCGGACGTCAGCGGTACTGGTCATGGGAAGGGATACTCCCAAGTACTCGAAATTGATCACTTCTTTCTGCATCACGCCGTTTATGGTGATATCTGCCCTGGCGTTTTTCGTGCTGTTCGCCATGATCGTCGACTTTGCTGTGCTGATCTCCATCTCGTATGCCCATGCTCTGTCATACAGTCTGTTGGTTATGTCCTGGAGTTCACTGCACCCGATGAGGTCAATGTCATCAGCGAATCTTATGTTGGGGATGGTTATGCTGCAGATGGAGATAGAGATGGGATGGCACTAGCCTCTGAAAGAAAAGGGTAAACAGAGCGGGGGAGAGCAGATATCCCTGACGGACGCCCACTGATGTCCTGAAAAAATCACCCTTCTGCCCATTGAAAAGTACAACGCTCCTGGCGTTTCCGTAGATTTAATTAGATTATTGCACCAGCCCTTCGTCAATATTGAATCTTCTCAACACCTGTCATATGCCACCAAACACGCGGTCGCAATCGTTCTTTCATTCGACCAAGTTTTCGAAGAATTAACGTTGGTGTTGCAGGTGTTTTTAAATGATTACTCTTAAGTTAAAGATATGTTAGAATGTGCTCCGCCAAGCTCTGAAACTAGCCTTCTCTACCACCAGCAGTTCATCGGCCTTTTTAATCGGTTGAGAATGATACGTATTATGACTTTGCTGGGATGACTGATAAGGCCGATGGTGCGATAATTCTCGCACATCTTGAGGTTTCCCGTTGTCGGTAGTGGGATGACCAGAGACTGGGTCCACTTTTTGGGCCACTTATTCTCATCCCAGATCTTTGGCATAGTGATGTCATTGCTGGAGTCGTTTCCTCTCGTCAGTGCTTAATCGGCTCGGAAAGGACGTTGTCCTTTCCCGAAGATTGTCCTGCATTCAGATTGCAAATTGCTTCCTCCATCTCTGCCTTTCGTATGGACGGACTTGAGTCGTCCGTTCTGGTCTGGGATTGTTTTGAAAGAGACTGGGTTCAGGTTGAAGCGGCTAGTTATAGACCCTTTCAAGACTGTGGCATTCTCGGTCAGGAGGTTACCGTCAGTGCTTTTTATAACACTGGCCTTGGGCTGACCGGTCTTCGTGAAGGTCTTGAGAGTGCTGTGGGCATTTTTATTGGTACATGTGGTCATCTCTTTGTTAATGTTGATACATTTCTGCTCAATCCCTTCCCTCTTGTCGTCATTCATTTTCTGCATCATCTCCCTGTAATGCAGTATGGTGCACTTCTCGTGCATCAACTCTCTTCTTTGGTCACAGAGGTCCATGATATCGGTCGTCCTTAGAAGTACTTCGACCGATGACAGCATGACCTCCTTGATGTTATTGGTTACGGTGTCTATGTCATTGTCTACGATGTTCAGGGCGGCAAATGTGCCAATATCTGTGCTTGTAAAGCCTTTGTTATCTCTGGATCTTTCTGTTTTTTCAGGGGCTTGGAGATGCGTTTACTATTTAACTTCAGCTTGATGTTGGTGAGCACTAAGGCATGGTCACTACCGATGTATGCATCATGAAACGTTCTTGTGTTGATGCTGGGTTTGGAGTTGCGGCGCCAGTATGAAATCGATCTGGTTGTATATTGTCCGTCTGGAGAATGCAAGGTTGCTATTCTTCACGGTTAATGTGGTTGAAGCGTGTTGGCCTGGATGAGTTGGTGGCTTCTGGCGAATTCAATAAGCCTCAACCCTCTGTCGTTGGTCTCTTCTATGCCTAATCTACCTACTGTCCCTTACTAGTCTTGCTTGGTAGGCGTCTGGTCCAACATTGGTGTTCCAGTCACCTTTGACAATAAGGATGTCTTTCTTTGCGAACTTGAGTATGATGCGCTCTACGTCTTCATATAACTGTTCAATTTACTCGTCTTCGTAGTCTGATGTTGGTGCGTAGATCTGGATGATGGAGATGGTGTGAGGTCTTGCTGAGATACGAAGGGAAATTAGCCTGCTGAAGACTAGGGTGCAAAACCTTCTTCATGAAAACAACATCGTGGCGATGTACAGAATCTTTCAAGCTGAACTATATATTTTGCCTTCCGTAGTTTGATGTTTCTCCAAAGCATTGCCACTTGACCGCGGCTAGTCCGATGGTGTCTCAGCGATAGCGATTCATTTCGTGTGTCAGTTCGTTGACCTTTTCGCACGCATGGGGTGTTCTTACGTTCCATGTTCTTGTGGTTGTCCCCTTAGTCGTCAACTTGTTCGATGGATAAGATCTAGTAGCTCACTTGTAGCATTCACTTTGGAAACTGGCATTTTAGTGAACTGGCTCTGTATTTTGTTGTTTTTTCTCATAATTTCTTTTCAGTTGGCTTGAGTCAATATTGGCGGCGCCAATCTACATCTTACAAGAACTTTCAGCTGTCGTACGAAACGTACCAGACCGCTCACTTCGTTTCGTCCGCCGGCAGAACCGGTTACCAGGTGAGGTTGGAGCTATGTCCCGGATCCAAAACAAAGTGTTTAGTGTCAGGTGAAAACCAATTGTGGCTGACTTCCCGACAAAGTACTATCACTACTCTGGACACCCCATACACCACTATTATTCTACAGCATTTAAATGGGAAAAAAATATTACTGAAAGTTTATTCGCGAATCGTCCTTATAACATAATGTCGCCATAAATTGTCAACCAGAGTTACGTAGAAGATTTGGTTGATACCAGACCTTTTCGGGTACCAGTGAATGCTTATCCAAAGCTTGGTTACTTCCCATGCGTAATCACTTTTAACTTCCGATCACTTTTATTAATTGCTAGGCGAGTTGTTTGTTATGACATACCAAATATCTACATATTAATATGTGAGCAATGATACAATGTGTATGATCTTCAGATCCGTAAACAGCATGATGTAGTAAAACGATTTTATAAATTCTGTTTTATTCCCCGTTCTGATTGAAATAAATGTTTATTTTGTGTGCGCAATAAAGGATTGTCTCAAACTTGAATGTAACGAAATACAAATGGAACACTACAATTGTTTTTCTGAACATGAATACAGTGTAGACCTTTTCGCACGTCAATAATTGATCAATAATTGATTTAAAATTAACAAATATTTTCAGACTTACACTTTTATACATTGGGGATAATGTATGGCGTGTTAGTTCTCGCCACATCCTTATCGGCATCTGCAGTATGAAATTGCATCCGTATTGTTTCAAACGCATGTTGATAAACCCTGCGGTGTGTGGCTTTGGAATTGTTTTACGCTCAGACAGATCACCGATAATGTGGTGTGAAATCACTGAGTATATATGGATGAAACAAAAGTTTTACCTAGACTTTCGAGTAAGATTCCATATTTTTAATACTGTTAACAATCTCACATACGACTTAAAATGGTCTGAAATTGAGTTTATAAGTTCGTTCAATTTGATAAAATATCGTTATGAAACATTTGTTCAAATTTCATCAACGTAAAATTCAATTGGATTTCCGCGACCATGAGGCGTATAATGGAAATGAATGGTTACCGGAATTTGATTATGATCTATGGTTAATGACGTTTCCGGAAAAAAACGGTGGTATTTTTCCTTGGAAGTAAACTATTTTTCATAAACGCCTATATAATGGATGTTGTGCACACGAACGACGTCTGTAACATGTATTTTGTTGCACAACAGTTAATTGATTCTATATAGTTTCGGCTGGTGAGCAATAAACATATAAACCACTTTTGCATTAAAACAAAAACACACGTTAAAAACGTTTATTAAGGGACCGTTTGCTTTGTCCTCCACGTTGATGGTAAGGTGGTGTAGCTATATTTAAACATTGAAATAACGAAGAAGTATTGGTAGTGTTAGTATATGATTATATAACCTACTTTGTGGAACATATTAGAAGTATATTCTCACAATGTTTTTCTGAAAAGTCTACATTTTAAAGAGCAACGAGTAAAATATATTGTTTGATATGAATTATCTTTTGGCTCGCTCCAATTCACTGCTGTAACATGAGCAAAACATGTATCACGTTTCTTCAATGTAGTTTTCAGTTAAGAGGAAAAGAACGATCCAATGGCTCTTGCTGCGGGCGTAGCTGTTGTCAGTAAGTATCTAACAGTTCTTAAAGTGGTAATACGATTCAGCTTTCAATAATCATTGTTATATCATTTCTGTTAAACTGTTGCCTAATTGTCCAAGAGACTATTTTAAAATGTTCATTGGCAACTTTTACCAAGATCAATTTAACTTAATTTTAGGGATGAATTTGGATTTAAATTTCCTATTTTCATATTTAACTGTCATTTATCGGCAAATATCGTTAGTTAAACATAGGATACGTTTGAAAACCCATGTGTCAGCCGTTGTTTTTATTTGAATATGCGAGCGTTTAATCTAAAGATAATGCAAAAAAGGCTACGGAACATATATTGATGATCAATTGTAAGAAGCATTATGGTTTTTAAATAATATACAATGGAGAATGCAAACCCGAGTTTAATTGTGTATGAAATGTCATTGTCAATACAGATACAGATACAGAAATTAAATGTTGCATTTACACAAAAAACGTCTCAAGGATATTTCAGTGAACAATACCATGTACACTTATTACATATGAAACGAAACACACTGTGCACGAGTTTTGTATTGTTTTAGGCTCATAACATGCTCAACAAAATCAACTCAAATGCTATACAGTATTCGCCACCAATCGTTCGATTTACGTTTTTTTTTTTAAATTCAAACAGAGGCACTCCATTTAGTTACGCAGTCAAGCGAGCAGCTATTATTTTCACAACGAGCATTTTGGTTTAATAAGTATATGATGGTATTCCCAATATGGATAGTAGTTTAATTAAAGATATATCTTATGAATTATTTGCAGTATGCATTTAATCGACGACTTGCTACCGTTTTCAAAGTGATCAGCTTTGAAATGCGTCTATTTCTGATCGGCAATAGGCCAACATCCGGTGTAACGTCTAGCCCAGTGGTGTATATGTGCAAACTAAAAAGGTCATATTGACGGTTTTAACATCTTAAACATCAAAATCACCCCCTTTATCTCTAAAGTAACTAATGGTGCAAACAATATAGTCTTATTTGTAAGATATATGAGCTAGATTGGGAAGCGGACAACTACAACGAGCGAGGCCTGGTATAGGGGAGATAACCCCATGAGGCAGTATATTTTGTTATGTTTACCGTTGGCAATTTAATCTTAATGTATCCATATCGCTATACAAATTAAACCGTGTATTGACATAACAAGCTTTGTAAATTTTAATAGGTGAACTACTATATATTCTTGAAATAAAAACACAACGTTAGTGTTGAAAACATATAAGTTGATTAAGAGAGTTTTAGAAAACCTAACCCACGAACCTTTGCGAATTGTCCATGTTTTCGTGCCGAGCAATCAACATTTTCTGTGTTCAACAATGACCTGGCATTAAATGTACCCCATTATGTTCGCATATTATCTGTCTTCACTCCTTAGTAAAAAACATCAAATGACGGCTTGACATATAAATACGACGTCAACATACATCGCGAATACACCAAAATAAATGTGATTGGGTGTGATTTTATGTTTTGTTAATGAGGATATGATTGTATGATAACATGTAATATAACATGAAATGCATCTTTTACACCATAAGTACAAATGGGCATATGCTATCATGTATATTTAAACTCTTATATCTACCTTTTTCAAATCTGATTTGAGTGGCTGCCATTCATAACTTCGAAAGTGCTTACATATGACTATATTGCATTAAAGTATAAAGTTTCATATTCAAATTTTAGAATGTGAACAAGTTTATTGTTTTGTACCTGGGCTATTTTTAGCGCAAATACACACAAATACACTCAACACATCGATGCATTCATTAATAGCAGTATCTAAGTGAGAGATTTTAAGGAGTGTCTTTGTAATTATTAAAGAAGAAGTGCAATTTGTGTATTTCGCACTCAATTTTGTATGTCCATTAAATAGTTTTACATATCAAGTTGAACCAGTCTAATGAGAAAATATTTTACTAATGTTATATAAGAAAAAAATAAAACATTATTTCTTTTTTGCGAATGCTAATTAACGCAACTTTTTACTTTACATTGCAACTAAAAGTGAAAGTGTGAGTTTTAAATTTACAAATCATGCATAGTGTATGCATAATNTATGTGAGAGCATGGAACGACAACTCTGCGTGGAGATTGAATCCAGGTAGTCAATATAAAAGGTTACACATCACTATATATACTCATATGAACAGTACCTTAATCACATATGGTTAATTGGTAACCGTATAATTCTTTAACAAAAATGCTCTGGTTTTATGTTGATTGTAGAAATATGGATTATTTATCGATCCAAAATAAGATAATCGACTTTCTCTTATGTTAATGCAGTTTGTTTAATGTGTAACGGTCCCTTAGTTCTTTTTAACTTCTGCAATATCGTCCATAGAACTTAATCCCTTTGTGCATATCGCTAGAAACAAAATATCCAGATCTATTTTCAGTGATTGACTGTCTGCAAACAAGTGGAATGTCATACTTATTTAAACACATATTCATAAAAATAAATACTTTTCAGTATTTATCATGTAATCAACATCATTCATTGTAAACGTTCAATCAGTGTTAACAATTAATGAATGCGTAAAAAACGATTACGATTAACCTTTAAATTATCTCTATGGCATCATATAATGCCGCATATAATTATATAAACGACACAAACGATATCAGACATGATGCAGTAGACACAAACGATGTCAGTCATTATGCAGTAGACACAAATGATATAAGTCATAATGCAATAGACCGAAATTATATCAATCATAATGTATGAGACGCAAATGATATCAGTCTTGATGTTTGAGACTCAAATGATATCAGTCATGATGTATGAGACGCAAATAATATCAGTCATGATGTATGAGACTCAAATGGTATCAGTCGTGATGAATGAGACGCAAATGATATCAGTCGTGATGAATGAGACGCAAATGATACCAGTCATGATGTATGAGACGCAAATGATATCAGTCGTGAGACGCAAATGATATCAGTTATGATGTATGAGACGCAAATGATATCAGTCGTGATGAATGAGACGCAAATGATATCAGTCATGATGAATGAGACGCAAATGATATCAGTCATGATGTATTGGACGCAAATGATATCAGTCATGATGTATGAGACGCAAATGATATCAGTCATGATGAATGAGACGCAAATGATATCAGTCATGATGTATAAGACTCAAATGATATCAGTCATGATGTATGAGACGCAAATGATATCAGTCATGATGAATGAGACGCAAACTATATCAGTCATGATGTATGAGACGCAAATGATATCAGTCATGATGAATGAGACGCAAATGATATCACTCATGATGTATGAGACTCAAATGATATCAGTCATGATATACGAGACTTAAATGATATCAGTCATGATGTATGAGACTCAAATGATATCAGTCATGATATATAAGACTCAAATGATATCAGTCATGATGTATGAGACTCAAATGATATCAGTCATGATGTATGGGACTCAAATGATATCAGTTATGATGAATGAGATGGAAATGATATTAGTCATGATGTATGAGACACAAATGATATCAGTCATGATGTATGAGACGCAAATGATATCAGTCATGATGTATGAGACATAAATGATATCAGTCATGATGAATGAGACGCAAATGATATCAGTTATGATGAATGAGACGCAAATGATATCAGTGATGATGAATGCAACACAAATGATATCAGTCATGATGTATGAGACATAAATGATATCGGTCATGATATGTGAGACGCAAATGCTGTCAGTCATGATGTATGAGACGCAACTGATATCAGTCATGATGAATGAGACGCAAATGATATCAGTCATGATGAATGAGACGCAAATGATATCAGTGATGATGAATGAGACACAAATGGTATCAGTCATGAGGTATAAGACACAAATGATATCAGTCATGATTTAATAGACACATTATGCAGTAGACACAAACGATGTCAGTCATAATGCAGTAGACACAAATGATATCAGTAATGATGTATGAGACGCAAATGCTGTCAGTCAGAGTGAGTAGACACAAATGGCATCAGTCATTCTGCAGCGGTCACATGCATGGTGTAGTGGTTGGAGATATCCGCTGGAAAAAAAAAACAACATTAAGGAAATGAAATTCAGTAATACCCTTGTTCATGTGACGTCAATGGTCGTCCAGAGGCTGTGCTGTTGTAGAGCCATTGAAGATTGAAAACCCGCGATTGTTTTACCGAAGTCTGTTTCTTGGCTTTTTCTTCGCTTTTTAAGCTTTTAGAAGCCAAGAAAAAGCCAAGAAACAGACTTCGGTAAAGGAAAGACCTAGTATGCTTTTTTGAGATCAATTCTTTACAAAATACTTCATAAAATGGGATAAGCATCATACTTGGCACGCTTGCACAAAAATGTAAAACAAAGACAAATTCCCCTTGACACGCCCCTAAAAATAAATAAACAAATACAATGATGATAATAATAAATAAAAATGGATCGAACCCCAAAACACCAAGATGGCCACCAAATCCAAGATGGTCGCCATTTACAATCATGTCTTTTGCCAATATGAGATGTCCCTGCTGAGGATACACCCCACAGTGAGGAAACTTCTATCTGACATTACTCATCTTAATCTAGTTAACCTATTTGCATGAAACTGTATATAAATAATATTTGAAATGTAATACCGGTACGTGCAATATAAGTGTACTGAAAAACAGAAAAGGGTAAAGCCGGTTCGATACTAGTATAAGGTTGCTGTAACCAAATACTACCATTATTGCGATTCGGAATACATGAAGCAATTTGGAATACCTGACATCTGCTTAGAAGATGCATATCGGTGGATGTTTTTTTATGCAAACTTAAATATTAATTGTTTATTTAATACAATGACATTTGACGTGTTTTACCATAACGATACTGATAAATGTTTGTGAGTTTGACACGCTATCTAGTTACGCTGTAACTTATTTTTTCTTTAATTCTGCAATCTATTTGGGTAGCTATAGAGCCATTCAATAGGGATATATTCTAACTCATGACCTCCAAGTATTAGTTTGACCTTCAATGTATAAATACGGTCCTTGCGTGCATTACTCCTTGAAATCCGTCAAGGCATGTGAAAGTAAGACAAGCACTTTAAAAAAAATCAATTGCTGTGTTTTAACATTTGCTTTTAATTTTTGTTAAATATGACCTTGAGCTTACTGGTAAAAATGTCGTGTTCTTTCATGTAACACTTTGTCTCATATACGTTAACATTTCCATCAAGTTATTTCGAAACACATAAGTGTTTTGGTGTGTTTGCACCACATGCTGGTCTATTTTGAATGTATTTAACATGTGATATACGTGTATGATATTGACATTATAATAAGTGATCTTTTTTATTTCGTACAATATACCATGACATATAGGCTGCCATTTGTGCAAAGTAATATTAAAATTCTTTTATCTAAATTAAAGTTAGACCTTTGAATGCTCAATTCTGACAATAACATGTTGTGTAGTTTGACCTTTGACCTCAAACTATGACAATGACCTTAAAGAAGGTCATCAAATTCTTACATGTGACACGATATTTGCGATAAGTTAACGTCCGTGCCAAGTTATTTTGAATTTTGACACATATTAATTGGGTCTAATTAAAAAAATATTCCATCGCAATAATACACATGTGGACTCAGTGTGGTGCTTTTCTTATTTTTGAAGTGTTTGACCAAATTATATTTCAAATTTATTCCACTAAGGCGAAGTCAATAACACCCGCATATTTGTTATCGTCGGTATTGATATAAAAACAATAAGGGGCATTATATTGACGACATCAAGTAAATCTATCGATGTTGAAATTACGTTGAAGAATGCATACAAAATAAAAATAGACAAAAGACGCATGCTTAATTGTGCGTTCACAATCGTTATAAAATACTAGTGTTGCTGGGTCAAATCACATGGGTTCCGAAAGCGATTCATTTCAACGCCATGCTCTTAAAGACGACACAATCTGTTTTGATATCAATATTTAACACAATAAATCGACCCACTGAGCATATTACACGGTAATTAAACATGCCATAGAGAGATAATACGCATTAAAGCATGTTTATCTACCAACCAGAGATTTCACAAACCATAAATTTTGAATAGAAAGCTTTTCATTATTTTTTTCATGACAAATCCTATTAGACAAGTTGAAACAATGAAGTTAATATCTTCTCAAGTTAAGCTTAAAGGGACTTGTTCACAAATTTTGGCATGTTTCGAAATTTGTCATTAAATGCTTTAAATTTATAAATGTTAACATCGGAAATACAGAGTACCAGTATAAAACATGAATACAATTTATAAAAAAGAAAAAGTTATCCTTATCTTGGCTCGAACCACCGACCCTTGGAGTAGACGTCTAGGGCTTAAACCACTCGGCCATTCATGCTGTTTTAGTATGTATTTTATACTGTGTATAAGCAATCCACGCATGGTCACAAAATATAACGATGACAACATAACTCTCCAAAATATTTAATCGTTTCGCATTTGTAACGCGTTATAATTTTCAGGTTTTTAAATCTTCAACAGATGCACATTATGGGTATTTTAGAGCATGGTAAATGTTCAGTATTATTGTTTCCTCGCAATAAACATGACTTCAACCAAAATTTGCAAATCTGAAACATTTATTTTCAATTTTGTCAATTTACCAAAATATGAAAAGATCCCTTCAAAGCGGTTGTATCGCACAATTTCGAATGAAAAACAAATACGGTACATGACATTGTATTCGTATACACAGCATAAGTGTAGTTGGTAACTTATGTACTAAAGCTTTTTCAAATACATCAAATATAATGTGGCCCCTTTAATTCTTATGCATAGCGTTAAGTTCGATACAAGATATATATATATATATGAGTCTTGTTCTGGAAAAACGGAGTTTAATGCATGTGCATAAAGTGTAGTCCGATATTAGCCTGTGCAGTCCGCAAAGGCTTATCAGAGACGACACTTACCGCCGTAACTGGATTTTCTCTAAGAAGAGACTTCTTTAAAATACCATAAAAGCGGAAAGTGTCGTCCTTGAGTAGCCTTTGCGGACTGCACAGGCTAATCTGGGACGACACTTTACGCACATACATTAAGTCCAGAGCGCGACTCATTTATATTTAACATTAGCACAGGTTTTAATGATCAATAACACGAACATCAATCGCTCCCATGTCGGGTCGGCTGGTGACTCAAAAATCTCGTACGAGCGTTTCCACTTTCATTCTGTTAACAGGAAAGGCGATGTTTTTTTGTTAAATGTTTGAGGCATGTTTTTGTAAACTCTGAAATAAAACTCCAACCGTAAAATAATTTAGAACATATATAAGACGTAGGGTGTCGAAATATAACGTGTTGAAAAGGGTTTCATACATGTACTTTTATGACGCTACGTGTATATGGCACCAGTGCATACCATTAATAAGTAATTTCCGCTTAGTTAATTCTGCCGATTAACAACATACGAGGTTGATATATCAATCAATATAAGCAAATGGTGGAACATAACTTTCTAAAACCATAATGAATTTAGCTGTACCTTATATACGTATGTATCTGTATTGTATTGTTTTTGTACAAAGTGTTATATATATTCCGCACAGGCTAATCAGGGACAAAATTTTCCGCCTAAACGGAATTTTTGGGAAGAGGAGACTTCTTTGAAACAAAAAATACCATGTGGTCGGAAAGTGTCGTCCCTGATTAGCCTGTGCGGACTTCACAGGCTACTCTGGGACGACACTTTACGCATCTGCATTAAACCCCCTTTTCACAGAGGGAAGCTCATATTAAGAGACTTTGAATCGTTATTTGCTTTGTTAATATCGGCAATTTGACAGAAAAAAGTTTCAAACCGTTTAAAACAGAGATTTCCGGACCCGTAATCGTCATGGTGGTTTACAAGTCATATTAAGGTCGAACGTTATGATTAATAAAAAACGATTACGCCGACGTTGTTAAATTGTCTGAACAAAAGCGCAAACGCTTAAAAGTCATGCGCTATTTATCCGAGCTATCAATTGTAAATGTTCGGATATCGTCGCCGGAAATTCTAATGGAATATATATTGTCCCACCAAAAATAAAAACGAGCATTTTGTATCTCGTGAAATCTATATTACCAGACCATATCTAGCATTGAAATTTTGGCTGTTGCTATAAGGAACACTGATTTTTTTATGAGTTAGCTTTATTTAACGAAATATTCGTATATAATTTAAGTGTGTATGGGGCTTTAACTCACAAACGTATGACGTCTGTCTCTGAGTTGGAAATCGATCATCAACACCACTTGCTACTCGACTTGGAAGTATAGAAGGTATTCATAAATCTAAATCAAATGCATCTTTGTGCATATGCTCATTCCAATTAATTCTGGCCCAATTAATGATAATCTAAACATTTTTTTCTATGCGTTCGGTCCTAACTATGTTATAAAATATAGGTTATTTACCTGTGCTCAAGAGTTTTGTCATGGATCCTACACAAAATAAGAAAGTTTACAGTTTCGCGAAAGGCCAGTTGGAAGCACTTTAATAGGCTAAGGAAACCCGACCCATTGCTCACAGAAAGAGAAAAAAGCACCCCAAGTTAGCCGAGCACAATAGATTATCTACTTGATTATGTCTGAGAGACGGCGTGAGGCGAAGCGGATCCAAATCCATGGAGAGAAATGAATAGATCTTCATTGAGTAATTGTTTACGCGTTATTTTTCTTTAATCTTTATGAAGAAAACATGTCTATTGTTTAAACACGGTGTGTCTATAGCGGCCATCTGAAATGGAATTGTGAACGTTTAATAAAACTTAATATAATTTTTACGATTATTTAAGTTATTATGTGACAAAATGATAACATAATTGTTGGAAAACTAATACATAGATATGGTGTAAATATGATTGAATATTGTGACGGCTCTGGGGAGAAAAAAAAATAACTAAGGGATTTTTTTGTTTGTTTTTGTGTCGACAATTCGAGAACAATTGCAACAACAACATGTCTGGAATGAGTCATCTGGAGCCCAAATTCAGGGGCATGCGAAGAAACAACGCGCAAACAGTCAAAGTGGAAGAGAAACGACTTCAAAAACTTTTAGATTTTATAGATACACGTATGCAGGACCAGCGATCCAAGCTCCGCCGTCAAATTGAAGATGTCCAACAAACTTCCGACGAACTGGAGGAAAAGCGCCACAAGGCTACTCTACAAGTTCTGAAGAACTATTTCGAAGTCACAAGTGGGCGGATCCGTAACCCGTATCTGAATTCGATCCACGAAGAGCGCATGGCGGGAGTGCTTAGCGAGCCGTCACTGGCCACAGTACCGGAAGTGGATGCCGAGATCCTTGCCAAACCAAGGTCCATGTATGATCGAATTACTCGGGGGTTCGATTCGTCACGACTTCCTCTCATAGCGCCGAAACACCGGGGCATCATCAATCAGCAGCAATCCATATCGCTACCGGCGTCCATTCCAAACTCGAATCGGAGCGACGAAAGCAGCACACCGCGCGTCGTCGTAACTCCTCGAGGTACCCCGGGAAGCACGCCGCGTAACGTCAGCACGCCTAGCGACAGCTTGGAAGATACGCTGTTTAGCGAACCTAAGAAGCCGTTCCCGCTGAAACGTGAGCCACATATAAAGCACCATCAGAACGGGGTTCACGTCGTCTATGATAAGCCGCCACTGCCGACGTCAATGGAAACGGGAACCAACAAAAAGGATAACGCGCCCTTGCACCGAAACGGAATACGGAAAGAAGATAAAAACAATAACTACGAAGAGGTTAATGGACATGTGTATCAGAAAGGTGTGTTGAAGCCGACATCTATGCTCAACCAGTTCATGGAGGAAGAACGCGAGCCGCCGACGCCGCGCCTGGGTGACGTCGTCGCCAGCAAGCACGGTCTGTCACGTCACAGCAGCTTGAAGCGTCCCATCAAGTCGAGCATGGCGATGTCCATGATGAGCCTCTCCGAGCTCCAGCCCAACCGGAAGCAGCAAGCGGCTAGCAAGCTGAAGCACGCGCTCAAAGGACACAGCTCTTTTCGCATACAGAGATGAAGTGGGGATATAGTGGAATGTTACCGCCCGGTGATGACATATCAGTAAAACGGATACGTGGAAATCAGGGGTGCACGGAACAATCTGTTATTTACTCTGCAATGGATTAAAAAAAAACGCTTCACCACAATTTATCACAACAAATATGTTTCGAACAATAACGTGTTTCGTTCCAAGCAATTAATATGTACTCGTACGTGTATGGCAGCGTATTCTTAAGTTATTCTAAAGAGAAAACTAAGCTTTAAAATGTTAGTCCTAATGTAATGTCAAATGCTCTAAACCACTTATTTCTACATTTTAGTTGTCAGTTATACGTTTTTTTAGTTCAGTTAAATAGTATGTTTACAACATTTTAGTATTATGAATCGCTCGCCCTGTCTAAACTAGCCATTAACAAGAATATGACGGTTCTCATTTCCTTTCGGAGAAGCACGCCGTACCATGTGAAAGTATATAAGAACACTATCTTTGTATTAATTACATTTTCTGTTCGAGGATTTTTAGATGAACGGTTTTGTCATTTTAATTAATGTACGCGATTGTTTTAAATTAAAATAGACAAATTATCATAATTACCAGTATAATATTGTTGTATAAAAATAATTATTCGGCTTGTAAATTTCTGGTCGATGTGTTTGATTGGAACAACGAATTCATCAATAATTCTTACATTTTCAAAACTATCTGCATATGTCCGTTATATATATATATATATATATACATATAGCTAGAAGATCTTTATATGAAATAGTAAATATTTGTACATAAATAAATATGTTTGCTTACTGATGTTATGAAAATAAGCGTTGTATATTGCTTATAGTGTATGCATGTATGCATGTATTGCTTGTTTAAGTGAAACTTACCAAGTTTAACACGTACACATATAATAATTAATGAGCCCGCTCTGGGAAGACGGGGTTAAATGCATGAGCGGACGACACTTTCCGCTTTTATGTCATTTTTCCTTAAAAGAAAGTCTCTTCTTAACGGGAATCCAGCCTAGGCGAAAAGTTTCGTCCCTGATTAGCGGACTACACATGCTAATCTGGGACGACACTTTACGCTCATGCATTAAGCCCCGTTTTTCTGAGAGCAAAGATTATATTAAAAGTGTTGCAAATGTGTCTGTATGTCAATTTGTTCCAGTCAAATTGCATTTATTGAAATATAATTGATGTTGTTCTCCGATAATAAATGTATACGTTTCAATATTTCATGCGTTTTCTGTTGACTTTTAGCAATAGTTGCTTCTTAATTCGTGCTAAAACAAGAAACAAATGTACTGAGAAAAATCGATAATGGGTGGTTTAACGATAATTCTAACACTTTCATAGAAACAAAGAATAAAATCGTCCATGGGTTATTCTGCAATAATTATGGGCGGAGCTTATACACCGAAAGCACGCGCTGTAACTAAACAAAACATGCCGATACATTTTCCACCAGCGTAATAATTGTAACATAAACAGTGTTGTTATAGTTGTAGCTGTAACACTCTTGCGTTAATTAAAAGTGTACAATGTTAACATGTAAGTTTACACAAGTTGTTGTTGTTCTTATTTAAGCAAACGGGAGAAATGATACGTTTTTTCCATCCAGTTTGGCTGTTATTGAGGGCGGAGATCTGATCGACAGAACAGCCGAAAGTCATTTTTATGAGCGAAACTTTACATAAAATAGTACACAAGAAAAATAAGATACATTGTATAAATCTTTAGTCAAAACCGTGTTAGAATCGAAATAATTCGTGTACGTTATAGTTTGTTGTCGAATAACCCACGGCCGGAAGTTTAGATGCGTGGTTTCAAATCACTCGAGCTACGCACTCGTGATTTAATCCCTACGCATCTAAACTTCCGTCCGTGGGTTATTCGACAACAAAATTTAACGTACACGAATTATTTCTTAAATGTTGAACGGGAAATACAAGGTCGGTCGGGTTAGTGGAAGCAAACAACCGTTATACACGGTTACACCTATTTAGAATCGTAGACCTAAGACATGTAAAAGCTGGTTTACCAGTATAAAGTGAATATTCTTAAAAATGTCAGTAACTGACAACTTCCCTTCTTGAAACAGAGGAAGGTGTAGAATGCCCGATGAAATTACTTCATAACTCATTCCCAACACCATAAGTTACGAGGCCGGGCTAGAAACGAACCCGTTTCATCGGATAAATGGATGTATGTGGCGTGTTCTGAGAAAACTGGGCAAAATGCTTGTGCGTAAAGTGTCATCCCAGATTAGCCTGTGCAGTCCGCACAGGCTAATCCGGGACGACACTTTCCGCCTACACTGGATTTTCGCTAAGTAGTGACATCATTTAAACGATAAATTCCAAAAAAGCGGAAATTGTCGTCCCTGATTAGCCTGTGCGGACTGCACAGGATAATCTGGGATGACAATTTACGCACAAGCATTTTGCACAGTTTTCTCAGAACACGAAACATATATGTAGGCATTTGACTCGCGAAACGTTTACCTCTATGTAAGCTATATGTATATGATTTTTTCACTGCTTTTGTATTTTAGCCATGGAAGTTTAGTATACCGCATAGATACAATTCATTTTGTACGTACATTTAACATTAGTGGTTGTATTTTTGTTTTTAAATTATTTTTTTTACCTTTAACTCTGCATGCAAATCTAGCCATATTACTTATTCAACAATAAACCATATGCAATTCGATGAAATTCACTGTTCTCATTGTATTTGACCCTTCAATATCTTACACAACTCTATACCCTCGTGACAAATTAAAATATACAAAGCGGGACTTCCATTATCTTGCGGAACGATAGTTGGATCGCTTGTATTGATTAAATGAAATCAATATTATTGAAACACAAGCCGCACTATATATTGCTACTTAGAACAATAGCGTATTGTTTTTTGTGCTATTTTGTTTACAGCCACTTCCCTTGAAAAAAGATTTGTTCTTTTAAGTCTGCTAATGCGTCTAATAAAAGAATATCCGATTTCAATATGTCGATTTATAAGCGATTTCTAGTATCCTCATTTAATCATCTGTGAAATGTTTATGTGCCTTAGTCTATTCATGGTATATAATATAGAGGATATTTGTTGGAATTGGTGGACAATGAATTTTAATTCACGAGTGATCATAATTTTTTTTCTATGATCACTCGTGAATTAAAATCGATATTCCGCCAAATCCAACAAATTGTCTTTTTATTTTATGCTTACAAATGATTCTTTTTGTATTTTTCCTAAAAAAATGGCGTCGTAACGGCATGAAAACGATGTCATTTCACAGTATAACAATGAAAATTATCGGTAATTTTTTTACTGTTATGTTTCACTGTTTTAAACAGTGAATTATCAGTTTCACGGATATTTCTCTATAAACCACCGGAAAGCATAAACCAATAGACTATTTTTAGCTTTTACTTCTTATTATATAGTACTAAAATATTACATCTTAAATTTTGTTCAAGTAAAATCTTAAATCTTTTTCATCTTGAATAATTGTTTTTTTTTCTCTCCTACCGCGAGTTTGACGTGTGGATTTAAAACTTATAACATTAAACCTCGCATCTGGGCACGTATATTCGATGTTTAATTGTAACTGACAAATCAAATCGCAGGACCGAGATAATAAGTATTTGTTATTTAAAATTATAAAGTGGTGTTTTTAGTAAAACGTGAAACAGAAAAAAATAATAGTTTTAAGGTTGTCAAATTAGAACTTAAAGACAACGAATAATTATTTCGGCGATGTGCCAAGTGGGCCACAGTGTTGATTTCTTGGCCTATGTATACGTAAATTGTGTCTTAGTGAACGTTTACAGGTCAGGTCTTTTATAACTAAACCTGATTTTGGTCGAATCTCATGAACATGTGTCAACTGGTCTTTAAATGTCGCTGTAGACTACGACACAGACATTTTCCGCTCATAATGTCGCGCACAATAGGAAAACATGTTTACTCAAATAGGCTTCGCCATTCGATCAACATTGGTAACTTTGGCTGCCAATGCATCGTTGTCATTAATAATTGAGCCCCGCTCTGAGAAAAGGGGGTTTAATGCATGTGCGTAAACTGTCGTCCAAGATTAGCCTGTGCAGTCCGTACAGGCTAATCAGGGACGACACTTAACGCATATGCATTAAACCTCATTTACCGGGTATTCCGTCTCCGAGTCAGCAATAAAAACATGTGGGAGATACTAGCCTTTGTCGTAATTACCGTTGTACAGTCAATTAAAACGTGTCTATCCTTTATTCGACGAGGAGTTTGTAGTTCTTTAATAATTTGAGCTTTCATGAGTTCATACGTACAGCTAAGCGATCCGGAGGGTCATAAAGCTGGGACTTGGAATATTGCATCTAGAGTATTTTCATGCTTCGGGTAATTTCGTTAGTAAATATATTGCTTCTCTAAATTCGTTAACTAGATGCCTGACGAGCCCGTTGTCCCTGAGCATGTCATTGATTTTGTTAAAAATGAGTGTGACATTGGAGCTCGGGATGACCTTTGACCGCTAAGTGTGACCTTGACCCTCGGCACGCACACAAACAAAGCCGTCGTGACAGCTACGTTTAGATTTCTGTAAGTGGGCTCCACAGAAACACATATTCTGACGGCTATTTATCCCACGGTATGTTATGTAAAGAAACGGAATAAAAACCGTGAATTTCGAAGATTTTCATGCAAAAAGAAAACTCAATTGCCACGAACACTAGCATCTTACTTAATTTTAGCCCGATACTTTTTAAGGGCTTTGTCAAAATACTTTTTAATGTCATTGAATAGTTAACGAAAAAAAAACATAATATGTTGAGGAGCCAAAAATATTTATTATAGCAAGAAAAAGTTGAAGTATATTTTCTGCCATTCACTGAGATTGAAACAGAGTCCATGTTAGGACAAATTCTGACATTGGGTCGTTCAGGCGTTCGTACTGATTAGTATATTTATGCTCTGTATTAGTAAAATACACATATTTTCCACATAATCGATGCAAGCCGACTTTGACCAGATAATATGAATTTTATTTAATAAAAGCATAAATTGAATGCTTGAATGTTTCCTTAATTCATCCTTTTGTTTGCACTCTACGTTTAAACGACTATTGCTCAATTACTGTATTCTATCACGGAAAATACATACATGTACATGTTTTTTTTTTTATTCATAGCAGCGCTTTTTTGAAAATATTCATGCATAAAAAACAATGTTATACATATGTCGGTGAACTTCTTTAATTGTTTTGTCCTTTTAAATTTTAAGGCAATGGACCCCTGTCGTAAAAAATGTACTCTATATGATGCCATATTTTTTTTGGCTGGTTATCAAACTTTGACTTTCATTTTACGTCAATAAACATATCGGGAAAGTTTGGCGAAGATTCGATTAAAACTTGATCAGTTAGAGAGCGGAAACAGAGAATTCTGCATTTTTTGGTTTAATCAAAGGGCAATAACTCTTAAATGCCCGGTGTGATTTGGCAAGTTATCAAAGATTGCCTCCATTTTATGCCAACAAATATTTCCAGAAAGTTTATTGATGATTCAATGAAAACTGTGCCACTTAGAGAGTGGAAAGCCGCCTGCCTACCCGCCCATCCATATATGTGGCGTGTTGTGAGAAAACTGGGCAAAATGCTTGTGCGTTAAGTGTCATCCCAGATTAGCCTGTGCAGTCCGCACAGGCTAATCCGGGACGACACTTTCCGCCTAAACTAGATTTTCGCTAAGAAGAGACATCATTTAAACAATAATTCCATAAAAGCGGAAATTGTTGTCCCTGATTAGCCTGTGCGGATTGCAAAGGCTAATCTGGGATGACAATTTACGAACAGGCATTTTGCCCAGTTTTCTCAGAACACGACACATATCCGCCCGCCCGCAAAGGGTGTTGTATACTTCATCTATTTAAGAGACTTTAGTATAAAAATCTTTTGAATTAAGATTCAAAGCAAAATCACACTACAAATTCATATTTTTTATTCCATTTCACATTTCTTGTCAATATAAAACTGACAGATTATATCATTGGAGCATACGAGGTATGCTTCGAAATCATCAAATTTATTTCACAAAATATACAGAATGACCGTGTGTTCTAGTAAAATGTCAACCACTTTTACTTACAAACAGCTGAACGGCGTTACCTCCATGCAAATTTAAGACTAGCTAGTTTAGACATTAAAGTTCTATTTTGTTCTGCTTTAATAAAATGAAATTGACAGTTTACAATATCTTAAAACTTATACATACATTAATTCCATACGGTATGTTCACTCAAGTGATGTTACAAAAAATAGTCATAGGCGTATAAAAGCTTTAATATTCATCACAAAACAATCTGCATTTATAACTTATTTTGTTTAAAAAGTAAATTAAAATCTTGCGTAAGATGGGACAGAAAATAACACATCAATCTATATGGAGATCCTGAATCTAAACTTATGTCAGGGTTATCAACCAACATTTTACCTCTGTTTCCCACCTTTCTCATCTGGGTTCAATGTTGGAAACACCACAGGGGAGGAAAATATACGACCCCCTAAATTGGTTCACCAAAACTTTTAAAGAGATCTTGTAAATTGTTAACTATTTGTGGAGCAATTCTGGCATTAAAAGAGGGAATTCAGCTGAAAGTATTTAAGATCACTCCCATGGATTTTTATTGAATAGAACACATAGGGAGTTTTTGCAGAAATTTAGGGCCCACCACATATTTTACAGGCCATTGGCTAATTGGCCCCTGCTCCTTTTTTTCCTAAATATGCTACGTACTGATGCTTGAACCATAAGCCTCTTATGGACTTCGGACTAATACCAATATCATATGATAAAATCAGACAACTATCAAATTTCCACACATTATCCTGCACTTTTTCTGTATCATTTGTGTTTATACAAATGCCCCTTGAATGAAATTTAGTTCTACAAATGCTCTTTGAAACCTTTGTACAAAATATGCATCTACAAATGACCTTGAAATAAAACTTTGATACTACGAATACAAATAAATGGTCCTATGACCAAAAGTCCACCACTTTTTCAGCACACTCTGAACCAATTTGATGATATATGATATCAACAAATGAACAATGCAAGAATTGGTGAATCAGAATGACTGGTGATTAAAAAGTACAAATAAGTCTGACTGCAGCTCAAACCCCCCTTAACGCTATTCTCTTCTTTTCTTCCGATCATAGTCTCTACTGGAGCGCGTGTCCTCGGCCCCACGTTTCTGACCAGTCTTAGCCTCTTTCAAGAACTTATCAAGACCAAAGGGGTCTTCTTCTTCAAAGCGTTCAAACTGAACGGGCCCCTCGCGGCGACGACTGGCGTCTGCCCCTGTGAATCCCTTGTCTGGAACGAACCTGAAATACAACCAAAACCAAACCCATGAACTCAGAAGCAGGGATAGAAACTGACATTTGGACATGGTTGCCCACCTTTCTTCTTTGAATATTTCATGTTCAGTGAACATACATGTTTTTTTCAGAATAATAATGGTCCCGCTTCACAAATCTTAAGGGCTATTGGCTATTGGACCTTTGCTTATTTGCACCCCTGCAGAACATTTAAGCCAATTTTTCATAAAAGGCAAGTCAATAAACGCAAAAATGTTTATAACAAGAAACTGTCGGAGACGGGTGATGCTCCCCAAAGGTTTATTTTTGTCACAATATTGCACTATATATTCAGATAAAAGGAAACATCTTGAGGGGCATAACTTTAGACAAAATACTACAATGGATGGTTTAGCAACTTAAAAAATTCAAAGGGCCATAACTCTGTAAATAAATCATCTAACCAGAACCCACTAATAACATGTACATCTCCTCAAGGTAGTTAAGCTTCCCATAAAGCTTCATTGAATTCCAGTCATTAGTTGGGGAGAAATAGCCCGAACAAGAATTGCACTATATGTACAGTTTATAGAAAATGTCAAAGGGCCATAACTCTGTGAACAAGAGCACCGCATAGCAGGTGACAACACTCAGCTGTGGGTGCTTGAATTTGTTTTTTTGACCTTTGACCTTGAAGGTCATCATTGACCTTGACCTTTTCAAAACTCAAAATGTGCAGGTCGATGAGATACACATGAAAAACAAGAGTGCCAAATTGTCACAAGATACGCCCGTTCTACTAAGTGACACCGTGACCTAGTTTTTGACCCAACATGACCCATATTCGAACTTGACCTAGATATTGTCTAGATCCTACTTCTGACAAAGTTTGGTGAAGATCGGATGAAAACTATTTGAATTAGAGAGCGGACACTGCTGTGGACACCGCCTCCGCCCGCCCGCCGCCCGCCCGCCCGCCAAGGGTGAAACTATTATACGTCCCGTTTTGTAAAAACGGGCGTATAAAAATTGATTTTAGGTTGATGACAATGATAAACAGTTGCCTTTCTATAGTACCCATGCACAGTGAAAAACTCATGTACCTGTGGAAATCATGATTAGATTGAAGGAAAAATGAAACTTACCAATAAACATGTTGTTAAAAATAACTCGTTTCAAAAATCGCGAAAAAAATAAACCCGATGAAAATATCGCAAAATAAAACTGGATAAAAATATTGCATAAAAATATTGCATGTGTTAATCGGTTGCATGTCTCCAATCAGACCTGACTGATATATAATCTATATACTACCTCTGACCAAGTTTGGTGAATTCAACTTGAACTAGAGCTTTGTCACTGAATGTGACTTATACCCCCATACCACTTTGACGCAGGATAAAAAGTTGTTTAAAAGTTTCGGATGAATACAATTTGAATTAGAGTCCGGACAAAGTGGCGCCGTTGAAAATGCACTAATTGACCCTATGACCTAGTTCTTGACCCGACATGACCCATATTCGAACTTGACCTAGATATCAACTAGATGCAACTACTGACCAAGTTTGGTAAAGATCGGATGAATACAATTTGAATAAGAGTCCGGACAAAGTGGCGCTGTTGAAAATGGACTAATTGACCCTATGACCTAGTTTTTTACCTGGCATGACCCATATTCGAACTTGGCCTAGATATCAACTAGATGCAACTACTGACCAAGTTTGGTGAAGATAAGATTTATACAATTTGAATTAGAGTCCGGACAAAGTAAAATGCACTAATTGACCCTTTGACCTAGTTTTTGACCCAGCATGACCCATATTCGGACTTGACCTAGATATCAACTAGATGCAACTACTGACCAAGTTTGGTGAAGATCGNCCAGAATCCGCTGATAATATGCACATCTCCTCTTGGTAGTGAAGCTTCCCATAAAGCTTCATTGAATTCCGGTCATAAGTTGCTGAGAAATAGCCCGGATTAAAATCCGGACGGACACACACACACACACACACGGACAGACGAAACAGTAACTATATGCTCCCCCATATATATATATGGGGAGCATAATAACAGTAAAACATATATTGTATTGTAACAAGGCATAATGATTACATTTAATTGTTTCCAAAATGTGCATGAGATAAAAAAAATCTCTATGATTGAAAAGCAAAGAAGTCCAGCACCTGACACGATCTATTCTTGACCTTGAAAAAAAAACCTGCTCGAAATTTACTCATGACATAGAAATAAACAAAGTGTGGGTTGAAAGTTTAACTTCTGTAACTGCTGCGCAGCTTTATATCGGATACAAGAGTTTCAAGCTCAACCTACATGAATCCTCAAAGGGTGAATAGTTATTATTTGGAACCAAATGAAAACTGGCTTTTCCCATAATTTACATAACCTTAATCTTTAGGGTTGTGTATTATCTTTCAAACAAAGTAAATCTTTAGTCAATATGTAAATATGTGTATATTCATGAGACGAGGTGAATAACAGAAAAATGTTATTTGTACCTACTAAGGATTAGGTAAATTACGAATAGGATACATTAACAATGCATAGCAACACGCAAAGAGCACGGGGAAATAAACAAGCACAGAAACACACAACATGGATAGAGAAATACATCTAACCTGTTAGTCTTCATGAGTTCGTCAAGGTCATCCCCGTACGTGTCCTTGTCCTTGTTACGCGAGGGCCGGTAGATGTGACTGGCCGCGTCCTTGTCAGCCCGCCATGGCTTGTCGTACACATTGTAGCCTTCATCATCGCCAAAACCACTGTCCATACCCTGGCGAAGTAAAAATGTGACATCAGTGTAAGAAAGCATATGCGAAACGAAAATCCAGGCAAGGCGGAAAGTGTTGTTCCTGATTAGGCTGTGCAAGCTGGCTAATCTGGGACAAGACTTTACGCACATGCAATAAGCCCCGTGTCTGTACACTGGTGAATTTTAGGTGTAAGAAATACTACAATTGGGTAGGTGGGGCATAAAACTGGAAGGGGGACACACATTTCGAAAGGTTGGGGCTAAAAAAGAGAAGATGGGCCACATATTTGAAAAGGTTGGGGCGAGAAAATGGAGGGGCCCACATATTTAAAAAATGTGGGGCATTAAAATGGAAGGGGTCAACATATTTTTAAAGGATGGGGCACAAAAATAGGCAAGGGACAAAATTGTCACAAAACCAGGTTTTCAATTTGAAAAAAAAAGTCTGATAAAGGGAGACAACTCAAAATGTGCATTGTTACTGATTGTTCCTAGTTACCCTCCTTGTGTCAAATTCAATCTATTTTCTCAAAGTGTGACCTTGACATGGAAGATATCAAAGTAATTCTTTTGCATGACACACCGTCCAATGATGGTGAACAAATGTGCCAAATGATTTTAAAATCTCACAATGAAAGACATAGTTATGGCCCGAACAAGCTCATTTATAGCCATTTTAACCTTTGAACTTAAATTTTGACCTTGACCTTGGAGATATCAACAAAATTCTTTCGCACGAAAGAACGTCTTATGATGGTAAACAAATGTGCCAAATGATTTTAAAATCTCACAATGAACAACATAGTTATGGCTCGGGCAAGCTCATTAATGGCCATTTTTGACCTTTGAACTTAAAAGTGTGACCTTGACCTTGGAGATATCGATGTAATTCTTTCGCGCGACACACCGTCCAATGATGGTGAACAAATGTGCCCAATGATTTTAAAATCTCACAATGAAGGACATAGTTATGGCCTGGGCAAGCATTGATCCGCCCGCCCACCCGCCGACATTCATTAATCTAATAACCAGTTTTTTCCTTCGGAAAAACGTGTTCACAAAACGAATTTGCAATCAAAAATCAATTTTAAGTGACATCGATTTTCATTTTTGCCAATAAACTACAATGGAAATCCATTTTCAATGACATGCAAAATCGATTTTCGATTGTAAAAAATGTTTTGTGAACACGGGGCCTGGTTAAAAAGGGGGGCCACATTTTTTTAACTGGTGGGACAAAAAAAAGGATGGGAAGTCCCATACTTCTTAAGCTAAATCTCTTGAATATGTTAGAAAGATTTATACTTTGCTTTTGATATATTTCTTGCCAACATTAACCAGATACTTGTGAAGTCTCTAAGCATAAATCACATTATTGCATTGGGTCCCATATTCTTTCTCGTTTTGTTCTTGCATGTGTTTCACAAGATACAAGGCACCAATACAGTTATTCAGTGAAATATTCTTTTGTTAATGAGCCTAACCCTGGGAAAATGGGGCTTCATGCATGTACGTTGTGTTGTTCGAGAATAGCCTGTGCAGTCCGCATAAAGCTAATCAGGGACGACACGTTCCCCTTTTATGGAATTTTTCGTATAAAGGAAGTTTCTTCGATACAAAAATCCAGTCTAGGCGGTAAGTGTCATCGCTGATTAGCCTTTGCAGACTGGGCCAACACTTCATGCGCATGCATTAAACACAATTCCCCCCAAAACAAGTCTCATATATTTAACCCAGTACGATAAGTAATTATTCATAACATTTCTCCTATATACACATGTATTCACACATAAAAGTCAGTGTCTGGTTGATGTTGGCGGGCTTCACTCTACCTTAGACTGGTTTAAGAGATTACACCATGCCTGTACCTTAAAACTGGTTTAGAGATTACACCACGCCTGTACCTTAGACTGTTTTTAAAGATTACACCACGCCTGTACCTTAGACTGTTTTTAAAGATTACACCACGCCTGTACCTTAGACTGATTTAAAAGATTACACCACGCCTGTACCTTATACTGGTTTAAAAGATTACACCACGCCTGTACCTTGTACTGGTTTAAAAGATTACACCATGCCTGTACCTTAGACTGGTTGAAGAGACGCTGGTCAAACTGTTCCTGCTGTCCAGCCCCTGTGTTAGGCAGACCGAGGGCAATCTTCTCACTGATGTCTCGCTCCCTCTCTTTCTGCAACCGGTTCCTGAAGTGTGGTGTGATTTATATGCGTAAATAGTCGTCCCAGATTAGCCTGTGCAGTCCAAACAGGCTAATCAAGGATGACACTTTCCGCTTTTATGGAATTTTTTTGTTAATGGAAGTGTCTTCTGAGAGCGGTTCCTGGAGTGTGGTTTGATTTATTAGTTTATTACAACTAAACAAGTGACTCTGTTTGGAAAACTTATATAGAACTACCGTAATGAAGTTTTTGGACGCCCTTCTTTTCAGCCAAAATAATAATTTTTTGTGACTTTTTTTTGATCATTTGAGAAATATGAAAGTCGACTAGTTCGCTTAACAAACAATTTAAGTACAATGACAGACCAACCGACTTAGAGAGTGACTTCGATAAAACCCCTCTCAAACTTAACTTGCAAGGCATATCAAAATGTTTATCAATCATTTCAAGACTATGTTTATTTATTATGACAAAGACTTGGTGCGCCTTCCATTCAACATTTTTGTTCTCACAAGCAGAAGACTGTGATATTGGCTTTGATTAATTACATCAGACTCAAGCCTATGACAAATGTGTACAATTTCCAGAGTAGTAAGGTCGACTAATTTGGTGATTGACCAAGTCATGTATAGCCTAACATCATTGATATCAATACACGTAGCAAGTTTGACCAGAATCAATTGGGGCTGTTTTGCCTGCTTCTTCATCTCCATTTGCAACAGGTGCTTTAAATTGTATAATCACATTACAATGGATAACGATGAATCTTTTTTAAATCACATTTATTTTTAACTGCTTTATAAAGTTACTTACAGCTCAATGTTTTACTTGCATCTATGGAGTTTTTGAGATCTAAATAAGGAGCCCTGCATGTATTTACACATTGTAATGCTAAACCAATTAGGCTGAAGAGCTTGCACTGGAAAAGTATCAACATCTTTCCATTGCATGACAGATATACAACTTAAACAAGGCTAATGATTGAAGCAAACAAATAAGCCCTACTCCGAGAAACGGGGCTTAATGCATGTCAGTAAAGTGTCGTCCACTTTTCAATTTTATGGAATTTTTAGTTTTTTTAGTTTTAAGCAAAAATCTAGTTTAGACGGTAAAGTGTCATCCCTGATTAGCGGACTGCACAGGCTTATATTGGATGACATTTTACGCATATGCATTAAGCTCCCATTTTCCCTGCGCTAGGCTCAAACACAAATCTGCACGTGTGTCCCTACCTCTTATCTGGTGCTGCCCTGGCCAGGTTCCTGTCCCTCTGTCTGTCCTTGTGACGCTCACGTCGGATCTCATCTCTGTCCCCGACCTCCTCATCAGCAACTTTCTCTGTGGAAAATAAACAAGGTTTTTATTTGCTATGGTGTTAATCAAATCTTGCATTAAGTATTAAAAGATTTTTGCCAATTACCGGTAGCAAATGTGACAAAAATTAAAACCTCCAGCTATAAACAGCAATAAACACTGAAGCCATCAAAAGAGTTCATACTTTTTTGGGCCTTTTTTTTTTTACATATTTTAGATGTTTTCAAACAAATACATGATTTTTTAAACTTAAAATATATTAAGACATCAAAACATAATAACAATCATATGTCACAAAAAAGTACAGTAGAAAACCCTGGTCACGACTCACCGTCCCCCCGGCGTATCCCGGCACGTTCCTCCCTGGCCTTGGCGGCGAGCTGGCGCAGGTGCTCCTCCTTACGTTCCTTCTCCTTCTGCGCCATCTTGAGCTCCGTCTGGGCGCGAGTCTCCACAGCTTCACGGGCCTAGAGGGTGGAAAAGGGAGATCTACACAGACAAAGCTAGAATATTGCAAATCCATTTGACCACATTAAGTAGAGAAAAACTATTACTGGGCCAAAGTCCAATCATGAATGAAATTGCCAGTCAAAAGGAAATTGAATTTTTATAGGCCATGAGGGTCTGTCAATATTTTTTTCCTGGACCTAAGAAAGTTGTATTGGGATTGCCTGAGGGCTACAAGACTTTTAAGGAAAGTGTTACAAAGACTGAATTGGTTGATTATTTTTTTTTATCATTTATCGATACTCGATAAAAAATGCAGAATCATTGAGCATCTAACCAACTTTATTTAAAATGGCTGCAAATTGAAGAATCGACAATTGGAGTATGTAACAAAATTGACATAATATGACAAGGAGATTCATGATGTACAAGCTACAACTTAAGGACCTTACTTTTCTGTGGGCTTTGTACCATGCAAGGAACGTCAATTTTCAATTTGTTTCAAAACCAGTTAAGGATACGAAGAAAACTTTAAAATATTGAACAAATGTTCTTTTTCAAAGGAGGAACATAGCTCCCACTTGAAGATAATTGAAGCACGAAAACAAAATTAATTCCTGATGGATGCAAGATTAACAAATCCCTGATGTCAGAATGAAAACAAATGCAAATAGGTTTCATGACATGCAAGCTCCAACAATTGAAGAATCTCACTTTTCTGTCAGCTATGTAGAGAGACTCTGCGAGCTTGGCGAAGTTCTCGTTGATATGTACACCCTGCAGGCCTCTCCCATCAGCGGCGAGTCGCTTGTCCAGGGGGATTGTGTAACCCTTGGGGTTCTTCCAGTTGGAGATGCATGGGGGGATCTTCCATTCCTGCTGCTCCTTCACTGTCACCTGTAACAATTGGGCACATTATGACAACTATGACTATAACTCCAGGATTTCAATAGTTTTTGAAAACAAGGAGTCAAATGACCCTTTGCTTGAAATTTTCAGGGGTCAAATGAACTTTTCAGGGGTCAAAATACTGAAATCTATATATTTTGTTTCTGGATATTTGTTGATTTCTCTACAAATATTGCTTTGTATAACTTTTAGTATATCTTGCATCACTAAAAAAACTACATTTTCTGTAATAAAAAATACATTTCATGGTAACATTTTAACAACCCCCAGTCTGATGTGTTGTCTATGGGGCACAGCTTAAGAAAATAATGTGAGCATGAATAGCGCAATAACTCTTAAAACAGGTAGGACATTCAATCAACTATCCCAAGAAGTTTTAAGAGGATTTCATTCCTTTTACAGTATTTTAACAGACATGCTACAGACAAAACTTAAGTACAACAAGGCTTGTCACCATAGGATGACATATGCCCCCTTTTTCCACATTTTTCTAAACCTAAACATAAAGTGTTTTTCCACATTTTTCGAGCCTAAACGCATAGTGTGATGGAATTTCAGACGGACAGACAGTGTGATCACTATATGCCCACCTTCAAGGGCATAAAAATTAAGCAGGGGGAATAACTAATTAAAAATAAGTTAGCAAAAGTTAAGGTGTTTGTGCATTGCACATGCCCTCAGTGAGATCTATCTACCTAAGTTTCAAGTTGATACCTTTAATAAAATGCTCGGGCCAAAAATATCAGATATCCGGGCAATGACAATAGGTGGACAACCTGAAACCAGTAAACCCTCTACAATAAGACTAGACATACCTTTCTGTTTGGTGAGTGCATGACAGGAGCTGGAGGAGATGGGGGCCCTCTAGGGATCTTTTTGTTCACTCTGAAACACATTGGAATGTAAATTTCTGATAGAAGGGGAGAAAACTTTAGATGTATGAAAGCTGGCTTATAAACTACTACGTTGAGGGACATATGGGATATCATTTACTTTACAATGTTATCTTGGATTTATAGCATAGTCATGCCTATCAAGCCTAGCTAAAGGCCCTAATAGACCATTGATAGTTAACACACAATTTACACAACATAACCCTCAGACAATTGTAATCTAACATTCTGCACAGCTTAACACACACATTACTTTACAATGTTCTCTTGGATCTATAGTCATGCCTATCAAACCTAAAGGCAATAATACACCATTGATAGTGAACTCATGTTTTACACAACATAACCCTCAGACAATTGTAATCTTATATTCTGAACAGCTTTTCACACACATTACTTTACAATGTTCTCTTGGATCTATAGTCATGCCTATCACGCCTAAAGGCCCTAATAGACCATTGATAGTTAACACACATTTTACACAACATAACCCTCAGACAATTATAATGTTACATTCTGAACAGCTTTTCACACACATTACTTTACAATGTTCTCTTGGATCTATAGCCATGCCTATCAAGCCTAAATGCCATACTACACCATTGATAGTGAACTCATGTTTTACATGACATAAGCCTCAAACAATTCTAATCTAGCATTCCAAACATCTAAACACATTGTCAATCAAATGTAAAAATAATTGAATTTAAGATAATAATGAGTTTGCAAGAGAGTGGAAGACTGCTGTACTTGAATTTCGGTGGTTCCATGGGATCTTTCTGTGCCTCCACCATACGGATGATCCTCTGTTTGGCTCCCGAGCTGTACGCTACACCCTGCTGTGATGGTGTGTATCTAAAATTTTAGATTCATAGGCTCCAATATGATTCAGATAAAGTGAAGTTGTTTGGACACAATCACCAGATATTTACCTTCATGCATGAACACTTCACAAATTTAGTATGATGAATACATCAGTTTCTATTCGGAAGTTAGAATTTTAACAGGGTTCCAAATATATTTCTTTGAAGCTAAATATTCATGTTTATCATCACATAGCATTTACACATGTTATATTGGCCGTTTTACTCCAAAGCCAAAAGGTGGCAAAATAGAGTGCTTGCTATTCACTATATGCACCCAGCATCTTTCTTTGTCCACAGATGGGACATCCTTTTAACTTTTAATTGCTCTCAAGTCGTAACATCAGAATTCAGCCTTGATTAGTTTCAATTATGATTAAAATAATTTGATCACTGATCACTAAAATAAATATTTTCTAATAACCTGATGTACTGAGCCGGAGCCTGTTTCTCAGCAGCCCTGACAGGCATTGCCGCTGCAATTTTTCCGGAGACGAGTTTCTCGAGAGCCATTCGTGTCTTTTCTGTGTTCTCCTGAACAGCATCCTCGTCAGGGCGTTCAAAGCTGGGGTCGTCCTCGTCAATTTGTTTAGGGACCAAGTCTTGAAATTTGGAATGGACCACCTGGAATGAAGATCCGAAATATTGCAATGAAATACATTTGAGTCGCGCTCTGTGAAAAGGGGGTTTAATGAATGTGCAAAAATTGTCGTCCCAGATAAGCCTGTGCAGGTTGCACAGGCTAATCTGGGACGACAATAAACGCACATACATTAAACCCCCTTTTCACAGAGCAAGGCTCATTTATTTCAGAGATCTTATTTAGCAAGTTGCCTTAAATTGTACAATTCCATGTTAATCACGGACAGCTAAGGATGTTTGCATATAACATAATTGTAATTTTTTAAGATATTAATTTTTGAACTCATATCAATTCAAAAAGATAATGATAGATACATTTTAGAGATGGCAAATGTAAACAAACAAAATATGTCAAGACAGTTTTTCACAATGGACAATATTATACCTATATCCAGTACTAAGTACCCGCAGTTACCCATGGCATAAAAAAAAAAGAAAAATAAGGCAATATCTATTTTTTTCTTTATATTTTACAGCCTGTGCCTTTTGGATTGTGAATAGTGCAATAAACCATGACTTTGGTAAAAATGAAACATTATTAATACGATTATAAATAACAGTATTCCAATTGTTTATAAATGCATGCTAAACAGCATTTCAAATTTGAACTAGAAATGGCACGGCCTCGGCCCACGCATTTCCCCACGCCGCATGTTGTTAGTAATGTCATCCAGTTAAATTTCAAAGTCATGCATATTTTCAATTCCCCATAATCAACATTGAATTATGAAGTAAAGTGAAAAAATTCAAGAGATGTGTTTGTCAGAAACACAATGCCCCCTAATGCGCCGCTTTGAAGCCATATATTTGACCCTTGACCTTGAAGGATAACCTTGACCTTTCACCACTCAAAATGTGCAGCTCCATGAGATACACATGCATGCCAAATATCAAGTTGCTATCTTCAATATTGCAAAAGTTATGGCCAATATTAAAGTTTTCGGACGGACAGACGGACAGACAGACGGACGGACAGAAACCTCAAATGCTATATGCCACCCTTCCGGGGGCATAAATATATGACAATGAATGACATTGTTATGACCGGACAAGCTCATTTATGGCCATATTTGACTTTTGAACTCCAAGTGTGACCTTGACCTTGGAGATATTGACGTAATTATTTCCCGTGACACACCGTCCAATGATGGGGAACAAATGTGCCAAATGATTTTAAAATCCCACAATGAACAACATAGTTATGGCCCGGAAAAGATCATTTATGGCCATTTTTGGGTGGGCGTGGTCTATGTGGGCAGGGCGCCCCAGGGTTGGTAATGGGGCCATGCATAGTTGAGATTGACCGTATTGTCATAAGAGATGTTCAGTATCAATTTGAAGTAAATCGGTGTAGAAATGAAGAAGTTAATGTAAAATAACATTAAAAAAAAATCTCTGACCCGGTCCCACCCCAACCCCCATAACTTCTGACTTAGGGGTCAGATCAAAATTCCAAATAGTGCAGTAAGTGTAAGTTTCAAGGTTCTAGTGCTTATAGTGTAGGAGGAGATAGTGGCCAGGACGGATGGCGGAGATAACCACAATATCCCCCGCTTTTCAAAAAGCGTGGGGATAATTATAAAGTGCTTCCGAATGGTATTGCTGTATAATAAAACCAATAAACCAATTATTGAGTTTATTGGAAAAGATTGGCATCTTTTTAGGGAAATTTTGGTCAGATTTTTGGGAAAATAGTTACTTTTTGCCATTTGGAAACAGCCTGTAACAGGCTGTAATTTTGGGCAAAAAAAATTGACTGCTATCAATCAATGAGATTTAAGAGACGGCAACAGTTAATGGAGTGATTCACCGTATTTGACTATGACCACAATTTGTCTTATTTTCATCGCTTGACATGTCTACGTTGGTGCTAAGGAAAAAAACTAAGGCGATTTATATGGCCTGAAAACAGGAATTTAGAGAGTGCATTTGAAAATTGGAGGGTCCATTATTTTCAATCGCTAATTTCATGAAAATCTTTTGTATCGCCAACCAGGAATTGTAATAGCCAAATGCGATTTTGGCGATCGGTAACGCTAACGTAGCATGTAATATGATGGTTTATATATTTCAAGTTTTGGTTAGACAATTGATCATGTTTAAAAGTCCACGTTTTATTTTGACCAGCCCCAAAACTGCGCAACTGACCTTATCTTTTCCGTGACCATGTCTGGCGATGGCATCATACTTGATCTTGCCCTGTGCATCTAGCTGGACTGCCAAAGCGTTTGATGTGTTCTTCTTCTGTCCCATCCCCAGGGGATACTGAGCAACCAGTATTTCAGGGAAGGCTCCTCCATCTCCAAAATCCTGAAAAAAAAAGATTTCATTCTTCATATTCCGTTTTCTTTGTATCTCTACAACCTGCAAAAGCATTATAAAATACCAATAGAAAAGAAACATGATCAAGTTATTATTGTACATAATGACGCCAATCAGTCATAAATTAATTTGTAGGAACACAGGTATTAATTAGGCGCGCTCGGCTCGTGGAAAACTGGGCTATATGCATGTGCGTAAAGTGTCGTCTCAGATTCCCCTTTAATGAAATTTTTTCGTTTAAAGTAAGTCTCATCTAAACGAAACTGACTCCATTTTAGGCGGAAAGTGTCATCCCTGATTAGCCTGTGAAGACTGCACAGGTTAATCTGGGACGACTTAAGCACGTGCATTAAGCTCAGTTTTCCCAGAGTGAGGATAAAATATATTCCTTTTTTTAACACATTTGTAACAGATTCACACTGATCCCTATATGTAGCCCTACCTCTTGTGACCTGGGTATCCAGCCTTTTCTGTGACCATATGGAGGGGCAGCTCTATTACTGATAACAGGTGCAATCTGAAAACAAACATAGCACATATCTGTTCAACAAGATGCAAGCTCTCCAAGCAGAAAACAAGTGGAATTTTTGCTAAATAGTTTGCATGTAAAAGGAACCAAATTCTTATTTTTTTGCAGAATTACACTCTAGCATATCAGTCGTAGTGAACATATGACCAACAAGGCTTGTCACCATAGGATGACATATGCCCCCTTTTTCCACATTTTTCTAAACCTAAACGCAAAGTGTTTTTCCACATTTTTGGAAACCTAAACGCAAAGTGTGACGGAATTTCAGACGGACAGACAGACAGAGCGATCACTATATGCCCACCTTCGGGGGCAAAAAAAGTGTATTTGTGAAATTTACGGTATTTTGAATCAGATTAAGGACTGTTTAAAAAGAACACTTTGATTAAATATCTTGGGTCCGGCCAATCAGGTACATAATTTGCACCCCAGCCTTTTTAAAATAACATATATCAACTTATTATTTTAATAACAAACTGACCTGCATCTGAGCTCTGATTTGCCTCTCTTCATCATCTCTGTCATATATTCGTGTTGTAGGAGCAGGCAAAATGCTGAAAGCAATTTAATATCCTGTGATTGCATGTCTCTTTGATAGAAAGCAAATAAACGGGGTTCATTTCAATATATACATGACAGGAACTGGACATGCATGCCTTCCCGATATTTTACGTATTGAAATGTAATACATAATGTATAGCAGGGCCCTCTCTGGCCATCAGGAAAAGCTTCCCACACCCCTCATGACGGGGAATTTTCGCGCTGTTCCCCCTTTTTATAATTTAGTATATTGGACACTCAAATAAGACTATATTGTAATGATGAATTATAAAGTGAATGTCAATTAAATAAAGAGACTCCAGTTGCTCCAGCAGTATTTCTCTCCCATTTTACACACATACATGGCCCTTTATTAATGGCAAGTGACCATTTAAAAGACACATTTTCTTGTCATCACTGTTTTCCGATGACGCCCATGCCTGTGTCTCTGTTTGGTTTTTATTACTCAAATCATTAATATTGGCTAATGCTGTTAGTTTGAAAAGTTCATCAATTTTTGTGCACGTAGTAATTGTTTTTTATTTATATTTTTCTGTGTGAATTTGCATTATGAGACATTTTATTACCCAGAAACAGTGTAGATGTTAAAATCATGCAGGTGCCAGAAACATTACATTTCCAGTCTACAGCTGTCTCGATTAGGCTAGAAAACATTTACAATATCTGTTCTGCGTTACAGGTTTTTAGTGGGTTTTTTTCTAGGGGGAAATTTTCCCAAAAATAGGGGGAAAAGTATACTTTTTTGTTTGGGGAAGCCACCGATATTTAGCTGTAAACAAGAGATGTGTTTGTCAGAAACACAATGACCCCTGCTGCGCCGCTTTGATTATTTTTTTTACCTTGAAGGATGACCTTGACCTTTTACTTCTCAAAATGTGCAGCTCAATGAGATACACATGCATGCCAAATATCAAGTTGCTATGATCAATATTGCAAAAGTTATGACCATTTTTGGAAACCTAAACGCAAGTGTGACGGAATTTCAGAAGGACAGACGGACAGTGCGATCACTATATGCCACCCTACTGGGGGGCAAACAAAATGCAGATAGAAGGCCCTGTATAAGTATAGTTCATATGCAATCCCAGACAACGAGTCTTCTCAGATAAAGACATTTTTTGCCAGCAAATTAAAAGGAAGATATTTAAATAATTCTTGATTGTCACAGAGGGGGAAAGTTCAGTGTTGAAAGGGCTGGAATACAAATACACAGGTGCAGAAGAGCCAAGGCACATGATGGGTAAAAGAATTTCAGAAAAACACTCACATATCATTGCGAAAAAAGTACTGAAAGAGCAAGGGTTGGAAAACATGGGAGCTGGTAAAATAACATGCATGTCCGAAACGCAAAGTCTGGTTACTATTCAGGTATGTTTTGCTCATTAAAAATTACGATACAAAAACAACATCGACATCAAAATCAATACAAATGTAAATAATGATGGTTTGTGAAACAAAACGTATTTGCTTTTCAAGAAAAATGGGTTTGTTCAAACTAAAAATAAGTAAACAAGGAAACATACTCCGATATTTTCAGCGCCATCTTGAATCGTACCTGCGAGTTAATCTCTACTCTAAATATTTAAGTTATAGCATTAATCCACAAAATAAGATATAAAGTCGTTTGAATAAACTAATATATATACAAATATTTGATAGTTATTTTGCCTTTTTTGCAAATTAACATTTAATGGCAAAGAAACAGATCAGAGATTAAAGCTTACATAAATGGAGTTTCATTTTCAATGACAGATGACAGAATGACAGTTACATAATTTAGCCTGTACGTATTTAAAAAATCATTTTTTTTTTAAGAAACTAAGGGTCGGTTTCATTTCACCCCACTACCTTATTGTTGGTAGCCTAGTCTAGATACTATGCGCCATAAATTCTAACATTTGTTTTTCTCATGTGTTCACTGTCATTGTCAAAGAAGGCCTGACAATTAACCTAGACTTTTTGAACAACTGCAGATGTTAAGCCTTGAATATGTCTTTGCAGTCATTATCTTAGGTTAGTGTTACTGGCAGAAATTTAACATTATATTATCAAATTGGAAGAAAAATCGCGTATTCTTGGCAAATCTTATTTTGTATTGAAAAACACTAATAATATCAACATTAAAAAAGAAAGAAATTAGCAACAATTCTAACTTATAACCAAGCCAGTTCAATTCATCATGTTTTCATTAAAGACAATGCTGCCAAGGAAGGTTAAACAGGTGTTAAAATATGGCACACTAGCCTGTGCGACGTTTGGAGCAGGGTATGTGGTGAAGAACAATGACTGGGAGATCTCAACAATTGGAGCCGTGCGTTTTGGGAGAGCAGCTGTAACGGTAGCTACATACGTAAAGACAATACCATGGTTAGTGTTGAATACTGATAAGTTAACTCAGCGAGGCCTAGAAGACCTCAGCCTTAAGACCCTGGCCAAACAAATCAACTTATCTGTATTGAACACTTTCCAGGTATTCTATTAATCACATTATTATGCCCCCCTTCGAAGAAGAGGGGGTATATTGTTTTGCGCATGTCGGTAGGTCAGTCCGTCGGTCCGTCCGTCCACCAGATGGTTTCTGGATGATAACTCAAGAACGTTTAGGCCTAGAATCATGAAACTTCATAGGTACATTGATCATGACTGACCCCTATTGATTTTGAGGTCACTAGGTCAAAGGTCAAGGTCACAGTGACTATTAATAGTAAAATGGTTTCTGTATGATAACTCAAGAACGCTTACGCCTAGGATCATGAAATTTCATAGGTACATTGATTATGACTGGCAGATGACCCCTATTGATATTCAGGTCACTAGGTCAAAGGTCAAGGTCACGGTGGCTCGACACAGTAAAATGGTTTCCGGATGATACCTCAAGAAAGCTTACGCCTAGGATCATCAAACTTCATAGATACATTGATCATGACTGGCAGGTGACACCTATTAATTCTCAGGTCACTAGGTCAAAGGTCAAGGTCACAGTGACTCGAAACAGTAAAATGGTTTCCGGATGATAACTCAAGAACGCTTACGCCTGGGATCATGAAACTTCATAGGGACATTGGTCATGACCGGCAGATGACCCCTATTGATTTTCAGGTCACTAGGTCAAAGGTCAAGGTCACGGTGACTCGACACAGTAAAATGGTTTCCAGATGATAACTCAAGAAGGCTAACGCGTAGGATCATGAAACTTCATAGGTACATTGATCATGACTCGCTGATGGCCCCTATTGATTTTCAGGTCACTAGGTCAAAGGTCAAGGACACGGTGAATCGAACCAGTAAAATGGTTTCCGGATGATAACTCAAGAACGCGTACGCCTAGGATAATGAAACTTAATATGTACATTGATCATGATTCGCAGACGGCCCCTATTAATTTTCAGGTCACTAGGTCAAAGGTCAAGGTCACGGTGACTTGACACAGTAAAATGGTTTCCTGATAATAGCTCAAGAATACTTAGGCCTATAATCATGAAATTTCATAGGTACATTGATCATGACTGGCAGATGACCCCTATTGATTTTCAAGTCACTAGGTCAAAGGTCAAGTTCACAGTGACAAAAAACTTATTCACACAATGGCTGCCACTACAACCGACAGCCCATATAGAGGCATGCATGTTTTACAAACAGCCCTTGTTTTTGTATTTTTTTTTCAGGTTAACCGTTAAACATAAAAATATGAAAATACTGCTTAACAAAATTACGTAAGATCCATGCTCTGTGAAAACCAGGCTTAATGCACCTGCGTAAAGTGTCATCCCAGATAAGACTTTGCAGTCTGGACTAGCTAATCAGGGATGACACTTTTGGCTTTTATGGTTCTTTTTGTTCAAAGGAAGTCTCATCTTATTGAAAAGCTTGTCTAGGCAGAATGTCTTTGCCAGATCAGCGTTTGCGTACTGCGCAAGCTTATATACTTATATTTTGTTGTTGCTGCTCTCAAGAGCCTTACACATGGCTGAGTTGATACCATATCAAGTATAATTGGAACATAATCTAGTCAGATGCAAAAGATTGAAAGCTATGTTGATGACATGCCTGAAGTGGCTTAAATCTAATTTGTCCATACACAAAAGATAGAATTATGTGTTTCATATTCATAAATGTTGTTGATTTCCAGATAAAAATAAAATAGTAACAGGATGATATACTTTCAAACTATGTGTGGTTATTGAACATATACTTCATCCAAATGACATACTGGGGCATTAAGAGCCTCCAAGGTGCATTTATTTAAAAAAAAAATGTTTGTAACCTGTTCCTGGCTTTTTATTTCAGGTTGCCAGAGTAGTTGTAGATTACAAATGGTCCCTACATAACCTTGAACCTGGGACTGAACAGTTCCTTAAACTGAAATCAGAGGTAGAATAACCATTTTATTAAATTTATGTGTTTGTTTTTGGACACCAGAGCTAGCTGAAGATTGAGACAGCATTGAATAACTATTAAAATTGCATTTAATTGTTTTGAGACATTATGATTAAAGAACATCTTAAATACCCATACACAAAAATGTGCCCAGTATCATACTATTGGGTTAGATCTAAGTTTAAACATTAAAATACATTTTGTACATGTAAGTGATGTTTGATAATATAACCAAGTACAATTATTAATTTCTTGTTTGCAATCTTAAAAGGTACACTACAGATCGGCCGAACGTTTGCTTAACCTGTGTTTCGTGAATGGCGGAGCGTTCATCAAAGTAGGACAGCACCTGGCTACGCTAGACTACCTCTTGCCCCGAGAATACGTGCAGACAATGAAGGTGTTGCATAGCAACGCACCACAATCACCGCTTGGAGATCTTGTCAAGGTGTTTGAAGAAGACATCGGGAAAAAGGTGAGAATATCATTGATATGGTCTACAATTGTAATTCTTGTGTGCAGAAATTAAAATTGCCCAGTTTTGGTTCCCGTGCTTTTGCAATGGTTATCTTGTCTGGCTTTTCTCCTCAGGTTTTAGTTTCAGCAGCATGATGTAGAATTGAAAATTTATAGTAAATAAGACACAACTTATTTGTCAATTTTTCACATAATATATTAATATGCCCCCCTTCGAAGAAGAGGGGGTATATTGTTTTGCACATGNCTCATATGGGGGGCATGCATGTTTTACAAACAGCCCTTGTAATATTACTGGATTTGCAGCTTTAATCATTATTATTAACTTATTTTCCTAAGATCTCCATCAAGCATCCCCATATTTGAGAATATAGACTGCATAATAATTAAAATATTAAAACTCAACAGTTCTGCAAGATCTTTTTCACAACCATTTTGGCCGCGCTCTGTGAAAAAGGGGTTTAATACATGTGCGTAAAGTGTTGTCCCAGATAAGCTTTCACTGTCGGCTTTATTATGCCTTTCGTTTAAAGAAAGTCTCTTCTTAGCAAAAATCCAGTATAGGCGGAAAGTGTCATCCCTGATAAGCCTGTGCGGACTACAGGCTTATCTGGGACGACACTTTATGCACATGCATTTAACCTTCTTTTTCACATAGCAATGCTCATTTTCATTCATTCTGCAGGTAGAGGATGTGTTTGAATATTTCTCCCCTGAGCCACTTGGGACGGCGTCCTTGGCCCAGGTGCACAGGGCTCGAACCAAGGACGGACGCGATCTAGCCGTCAAAATCCAGCACCCCAAGGTCAAGGCCCATTCTTACGTTGACATCAAAACCATGGAGGTAATGTGTTCTGTGGACCGTGTAGTGGTATCTGTAGTGTAAGATAACCTCTTCCTTTCAAAAAATCTATTTGATTAAAGTGTTGGTTAAATGTTGTAGGGAAAGGTTCACTGTGGAGATATGAATTGATGCAGATATGATAAGCTAGTTCTTTGTTGTTGTTTTTTAAGACAGTCTTTTGTAAGTAACATGTAGACTAAATTATTTACTTAAATCATGCAATCATGCATGTAGATATGAGCCATTCAAAGACAAAATCTGTGTTAATTGCATAACTATCATTGAATATTTGTACAGGTTGGTATTGTATTTATCTTTTCAAATGAATAGTTAAAAGATACTATTATGTTTATGCTTCATATCACTGTGGCAACAAAATGTTTTTGCACCGTTCTCAAAAGCAGAACTTTGAAGTTCTATTTTCGTAATATTACCACAATACAAGTTTTGTCGTGGAACCGCTTGTGTACATTTTTGGTTTCAATTATGCCCTTCTTTAAGGCTCTACAAGGTCCATAATATAATCCTGCGTAAAGTGTCGTCCCAGATTAGCCTGTGCAGGAACGACACTTTCCGCTTTTATAGTATTTCTTTAAAAGAATATTCTTCTCTGGAAAAGTCCAGTTTAGGTGGAAAGTGTCGTCCCTGATTAGTCTTTGCCGTCTGCACAACCTAACTTGGATGCCACTTTACTCGCATGCATTAACCCTTTGAGCGCTGGAACTGGATTTTGAAGACCTTTGCAAACAGTTTGGATCCAGATGAGACACCACATAACGTGGCGTCTCATGAGGATCCAAACTGTTTGCTATTCTGATAGTATTCTTTGAAAAAAAATAGAAGAAAATGCTTATTTTAGAAATTAAGCAGACAACATTTTAGCAGACGACAAATTTCCCAGTATGCAAAGGGTTAAGCCTAGTTTTCCCAGAACAAGGCTCATACAATCCTGTCATAATTTCTGTTCACAGTTTCTGATAAGGCAAGTTCACTGGGTGTTTCCAGACTTCCAATATGTGTGGCTTGCGGAGGAAACTAGGAAGAATCTTCCAAAAGAGCTCGACTTTGTGAGGGAGGGGGAGCACTGTGAGAGGGTGGCAAAGATGTTTGAACATTTTAAGTTTTTGAAGGTACGGTGATTGGATTTGTTGAATTTTCGTATAGAAGAGACTTCGTTATAATGAAAAATTCCATAAAAGCGGAAAGTGTCGTCCCTGATTAGCCTGTGCAGACTGCACAGGCTAATATGGGACGATACTTCACGCACAGAAATAAAGTTGGTGTTCTAATTGTCTTTCCCATGCTGTAGGCACACTTATTTTAGCTCTATCAACAGGTTAATATTAGGCTCAGGTGCTGTTCTTAAAAATGTTATATGTTGAGGTGTAAAAATATATTAGCTCTCTGGTGGAATGGCATTTTACTAAAAGTTATATAAATTGCATTAATTGGGCGATGGGTTGAACTATCATTTCACAAATTTTCTGTTCCTATTTAATTTACTTATAAACTAAAACCTTAGTTAATTTGCTATGTATTTCACCAGTGTTTTGTGTACTATCGTATTTTCTACAGACTGCCAACATATTGTAGATGACCATCTTGTTTTTCTCGTTGCTAGGTACCCAGAGTGCACTGGGAGCTGACCAGTGGCCGAGTGCTGACCATGGAGTACTGCGAGGGTGGACAGGTGAACGACAGGGAGTACATGACACGCCATGGCATCGACGTCAATGATGTGAGTAGCCTGCTCTTTAACCTCAAGTTTCCTAATTGTGGCGTGTTCTGACAAAACTGGGCAAAATCTTGTGCGTAAAGTGTCATTCCAGATTAGCCTGTGCAGTCCGCACAGGCTAATCCGGGACGACACTTTCCACCTAAACTGAATTTTTGCCAAGAAGAGACATCATTTAAACAAAAAAATCCAAAAAAGCGGAAATTGTCGTCCCTGATTAGCCTGTGCGGACTGCACAGGCTAATCTGGGATGACAATTTACGCACAAGCATTTTGCCCAGTTTTCTCAGAACACGCCACAATTATCTTTGCTTGCTCTGCAATTGTTTATGCCCCTGGTATCTTGATGTTGGAGGCATACAGGGATTGTTCTGGCTGTTATTTTCTCTTCCTGTCACTGACATGTTTAGTAGATTCTTCATGTTTGTCTAACACAAATGTCCATTACAAAAACCCTTTGATACTTGAACTGACCTTCTTCTATCTGCCTTTAACACACAACCTCACTTTGATCTTGACCTAATATAGAATTAAAACAATTAAAAAACTTGATTTCTTAAGTAATTAGATTTTACCTTATCAGCGATAAAGATCTATTGATTTTGTCACAATTATTTATTATGATAATGGAGTTATGACTGCAGTCGTATCAGAGCTGATATAATACAACACAGATTGGGGATGAATCCAACTCTAAAAGTAGTTGAGCTGGATTGATGAAACTTAGTACATGGATACAGGGTTATATGGGGAATATGCACATCATTTCAGTTTTTGGTAAGATTAAAATAGTTGCAGAAAATAAGTGAAACCTTAAATCTGGATCTTAAAACATCTCAAAAAGTACTAATGCTTACTCTGACATTTACCTGGTAGGGATGGCTGTTTTGTCTCTGACAAAGCTCTTCTTATCATTTCATTTTTTCTATCCAAAACAAACCTTTACTATGATGTTATATTAGAAATAGGCTCTCCTGCAGAGACAGGGCAGATTCTTGTTCTATTATATTGTGCTAGCACATTTTGCTATTAATACCATCTTCATATTAAATAGAACTTCTATTTGTTTTCATTAAGCACATTTTCAAATTCAAGTGTCATATTGAAATACTGACAAATTTGGAACCCGCAAGTTTAAGAGAATAGTTAACCACCAAACTTTCATTTTCCTCAATGTCATAAAAAAAAAATCTTACTGAAGTCTATTTCAAAACTTGTTTGTGAATACGAATCCTAAGTCTGTCTTATGTAAGACTAAGTCAAAGTCTGAGTTTGAGGTCAAGTTTGAGTTTATTATTGATGAATACGGCTCCAGGTTTCCAGCAAGTTGGGCAAGCTCTACAGTGAGATGATATTCGTCAATGGTTACGTCCACTGCGACCCACACCCAGGGAATGTCTTGGTGAACAAAACCCCCGCTGGGACACAGATTGTACTTCTGGATCATGGGCTGTACCAGGTGGGTTTGAGCAGCATTGCGTTCTTGAAAAGAAATTGAGCCGCACTCTAGGAAAATGGGGCTTAATACATTTGCGTTAATGGTTGCCCAGATTAGCCTGTGCAGTCCGCACAGGCTAATCAGGGACATCACTTCCGCCTAACTGGATTTTCGTTTAGAATAGACTTCCTTTTAACAAAAAATTCCATAAAAGCTAAAAGTGTCGTCCCCGATAAGCCTGTGCAGACTTCACAGGCTTATCTTGGATGATACTCTACGCACATGCATTAAGGCCAGTTTTCACAGGATGAGGCTCAATTATATTTTGCAGATATTGTGTCCTATGAACAAATGATTAATAAAAATACAAGATGAAATGTAAAAATTGCTTTGGTAACTGCATATGATAATAGTTTATGTTACAGCTGGTGATGTCTCTTACAAAAAGAAGGTCTCTAACAAAAAGAAGTGTATAGTGAATTCATATTTTTCTAAAAAAAAATACATTTTTAACCTCATTTCTTAAACAAACAGTGTTAATACTACTAAGTACTTGTGGTCTAGGGCCTGTATTCACCAACAAATTCTTAGGCTTAAAAATTAAGAATATACTTAAAACCAAGAAAAATACATAAAGCATTTGAATAGACTAGATAACAGGCTACAAATACCTTTTATGTAATGAATAAATTGTTCTTAATTAATGATTGTGTATTAAGAAGTGTTTAATTCAATGTCATATTTAAGCTTATTATATACCATACAAACAAGTCTAAGAATTGGTTGGTGAACTGCAATAAACAAAATTATTTGTATTCAACAATAAACAAGTATTCTACATATTTCAGACGCTGACTGATGATTTTCGTATCAACTACTGTAAGCTGTGGATATCGCTGATCCATGCAGACCTGAAGGGAATTGAGAAGTACTCCAATAATTTAAATGTGGGCAAGCTGTACCCGCTGTTTGCCTGCATGCTGACGGCCCGATCCTGGGAAAATGTCGCTGGGGGCATTGACAAGAAGCCAGTGACAGAGGCTGAGGTATTGCTATATTTTATTAATTTGAGCTGCGTTCTGGGAGACCTGGGCTTGATGCATGTGCTTAAAGTGTTGTCCCAGATTAACCTGCGCAGTCTGCACAGGCTTATCAGGCACGACACTTTCCGCTTAAACTGGATTTTTCCTGAGAAGAGACTTCCTATAAATGAAAAAATTACATGAAAGCGGAAAGTGTCGTCCCTAATTAGCCTGGACAATCTGACTACACTTTACACACATGCATTAAGCCCAGTTTTCCCAGAACAAGCTCATTTAGTTAATGTCAAACCTATTTGTCTTATAAATCTTTATTGAATCAAAAGCCTTAGAGAGGTTGAGGCACTGTCAGGTCTGTTTACTGGTTCAGTGGTTTGAACCAGTATTTGGTAACGATAAAGAAGACATTAAACTGGGCAGTCTAGCTCAGAGGTAAGAGTGCTTTAATACAAAAACAGAGAATCATGGATTTGATTCCCAGCCCCTCAACATAAATTGTGGTGATTGGTCATAGTATTATTTCAATGGCAATTCTCCCCCTCATCTGATTCAAGTAGAGTAGCTGTCAGTAACTGGCATAAGTATATGCACTTAGTAATATATTTATGTAACTTTATTGAAATAGTATTTGTTGTTAAACCATTTTAACGTACCAGTATAAATTGTTTTATAATGGTAAATTTTAACTTAACTGTGATTGTTTGGCGTGCGATTTGAGTTGTGCATTTGTAAATCAACGTAAAATTGGTGATTAAAATTTTCTTATAGAAACTTCTTTAAGATGAAAACTAATGTACAGGTTTTTACGTTTTTTGCTCACCTGAGCACAACATGCTCATGGTGAGCTTTTGTGATTGCCTTTTGTCCGTAGTTTGTCGTGAGTCATGCATTGTCAACATTAACCTAATGAACACTTTAGAGACCTCATTTATAATCTAATCTTCGTGAAACTTGGTATAAACTGGGTCACATGAAGTCAAAAACAACATCCCATGAGATTGGGCAGTTTCACTATATGGCTATAGTGTAACCTTGTTTACATTCTAGAAGTCACATTTTTTGTGCAATTGTATGAAACTTGGTCCAAATACTTGTTCTAATGATATTGGGCCGAAGTCGAAAATGGTTCCGGTACGTTGAAAAACATGGCTGCCAGGGGGCGGGGCAGTTTGACTTATAAGGCTATAGTGAAACCTTGTTAACATTCCAGCAGCTATATTTTTAGTCCAATCTTCATGAAACTTGGTCCAATTATTTGTTCAGATAACAGAGCCGAGTTTGAAACGTGGGGTAAAAAACTAGGTCATTAGATCAAATTAAAGATAAAGCTTAATACTCTAGAAGTCACATTTAATTCAAATCTTCATGAAACTTGGTCAGAACATTTGTTCTAATGATATGTCGGCCTGGTTCAAAAATGGTTTCAATGAGTTGAAAAACACGGCAGTATATCTTATAGGGCTATATTGAAACCTATTGTACTCTCTTGAAATCACATTTTGCATGAAAGTTGCCTAGAATGTTTGTGCTAATATCGCAATTGAGTTTGGGTCAGGGGTTCAATATAGGGTGTGCACCATGGTCTAGTTGGCCTCTACACATGATGTTGAAATCATGCCCTTAGTCAAAACTTGCCATGCCCCAGGGTCATATAAACTTATATAGTGATTTTTTTTTATCTGAAACACAAAGAAGTGTATTATTTGGCATGTAAAATTATATAGTGCTCATCTCCTTTTTTACAGACTTGCTGCTCGGGTCAAAATAGTTGTTTTTTTAATGGATTAATAATTGGTATGTGACACCAGATTGTGGTCCTCTTCATTGTTCAAAACATAACCCCTATGTTCGAAACTGACCATGCCTCATTCCACAGGTGAGCAATCGAGAACAATCTTGTTTTTATGTTAGTATTTAAACAATATTGAAGGAGTATTAGCTCTAACACTCCTCGTATAAAACAAAACCTGAGCATTGTGCCATACATTTGTGACTGATGGTTTTAATTTAAAGGTTGTTGTAGCGTAGTGGATATGGTGTCCGCCTAGAGATTAGCAGGTATCAGGTTCGATCCCCACTGGGAGCATTCCTTCAATCTCCCCCAAAGACAAAGTACTGGTTCTAGTCCCAGGAAATGGACTCGAGAGCATTTCAATTAGCCTAAGTCTTCTGATGCAATTGAGCTCAAATAAATAAATATGTTTAAACTAATTTCAGAATCAACAACTGAGCGATAATGCAGGTATGTACATGATCCAGATCTCAGAGGTGTTGAACAGCATCCCCCGACAGATGCTCCTGATCATGAAGACGAATGACGTACTCCGTGGCATCGAATCCATATTACACTCGCGAGCAAGTGCCTCGTCGTTTATAAACATGTCTCGTTGCTGCATACGAGCCATGGGGCAACATAAACTGAAACATTGCTCAGGGTTTGTGAAAACTTGCAAGACGAGATTCTATACTCAGTGGCTTCTGTTGAAAGTGGACCTATATTCTCTGTATTTGTGGATTTCAAGCTCGTACCTTATGAAATTGATGAAGCGTAATACAGTTCCTGTCACACATAGTTGATAATGGATGTTTTAGGTTGTTAACATTCAGTATTTGTTGTCGGCAGCTAGTCGAGCATGTTTGTGATAATGTTTAATGCATTTTGTTTTAATTCCCAATGAGATCCAGTTTATACATACTGGTTTTAATTTCTGTTGAAACATGTAACCGATTCAAAATCTTTGTACCGAGAAAGTTTACAGTGGCATTTATGTTTGTACAGTATTTTGTATATGTACAACACAAGTTTTGAGGGGCATTCATGTTTATAAAGAATATCTTTGTACAAATAAAGAAGTTTTCAGGGGCATTAATGAGTGTAAAGTTTATTTTAACTAAGATAAAAGTGTTAAGGGACATTCATGCATGCGTTTGAAATTTGTACAGAGATATTTATTTAATGTTGTGTAAGAATTTACTTTTGGTTTAACATTTTCACATTAAATGCAATAATTATGTAGCTTTTTAATACATCATTTTTAAAACTACGTTTTTATAAAAAATTATGCTGATTTTGACGTAATGAATATGGACTACACCTGTATAATTAATTGCAAGTATCTGTACTTAAAAAGTAGATATAAAGTATGAAACATTCTACAATAATCACTTAATATTGGCTTGAAAGTTTAATTTACGAATAACAATGTTGTTTTGAGTTGTAGGCATCTTGTTTTTTATGAAATCTGGGTACTGGTATTACATTAAGCTGGCACAGTCGAATCACAATGCAACAAATTATGGAATACAACAAATAAGGTTGCTGGTCTCGTCCGATTTCCATACATTTAACTTCAAAAAGATGTGATTTAACAAAAACGCCATTGAACGAAAGATTCAATTTTAGTATTGTTCCGTCATTTTGTTAAATTACCAAATAAAATGTGTCGAGATACTATAAATAAGTTTGAAATTGTGACTTTTCACCCCTAGCGAGAAGAGGTTCACACTTACACTTGCAAGCCAGTATTTAATTGACATTTCCACAATCTATTTACACATTCTATGATATTATAACAAGCTGTTACTGACAGTTTACGGGTATAGCTGTAATAGAAGTGTGCATTGTGTGTTAATTTGTATATGGTGATTTAAAACGATTAAAATAAAAAATAAAGGTATTAATTAAATACTTATGTACACTGTAGCTTCATTACATCGCGATTCGATATATCGCGATGTCCAATATATCGCAAATCAGCTATGGCTCCCAAAAATCCGACGAGCATGATCACTAAATGACAAGTTTTAATCCGAAAATTTGCTAACTTCGATTAGATTGTATGTATTTTTTCACAGTGCTCAATCCAATAAAACATGCACAAGATGTTTCATGACATCTAAGTAGTATCATTTCTGCATGCACTTCAAAATCTAAAAGATGCCATACTACAAAAGATGTGATGTTACAAAAGATGCAATATTACAAATACTCCCTTGACTATTTGTTGTATCATTGTGTACTGAATAATATTTTTAGTTAAGAATCAGTCATTTGAAAGTATTCTAGGATTAGTAATACATGTGTGTATTTTTTTGACATCTGAGGAGTAAAACTGCCTTGAAACTTTTACATGTTTTTGTGTATTTTAGTTTAAATTTCATTGGTTAGTAGACATGATAAAACAACTGAATTAAGAAACTGTGTTTGGCTAGAGTTGGCAATATGATATGTGATAAATGCAACACTCCACCGGTAGTTTTGAAATTTTGTAAACGCTGACTCTAAGGTGGTGTACTTGAGATATGGGTCTTTCTCTGGGTAAACTGGGCAGTCCTCACAGGCTAATCAGGGACGAACATTTCTGCCTAAACTGGACTTTTGTTCAGAAGAGACTGCCTTTAATATAAAAAAAAACAACAATAAAAGCAGAAAGTGTCCCTGATTTGCCTGTGTGAACTGCACAGGATAATCTGGGACGACACTTTATGCACATATATTTAACCCTTTTTTTCCCCAGAGCAAGGCTCATATATGATGATTATGCACTGCAAGTACCATGAAAATAAAATGTAAGATACTCCCTTTCAAGTTATCATACATTTATTTGCTTTTTCATAACAACCATAACAAACCAAATGGATTAAGACAGAATAACAAATCTGTGTTTCAGTCTTAAAACATGAAAAAAACAAAAATATTCTTTGTAAATACGGATATAAAATGGAAATTGCTTTTTAAACGCAATTAACTTTTGAACTACCCAAAGTCAGTTGTATTGTCATAAAACCTAACAATCTCGAACATATTTATTGTCTGTTTTATGGTTATGCATAAGACATAATTGTAAAACCACTACAATTAAAAATCAATTCCATAGTCTTTGAGTCATGCTACATAAAACATTGTAACCTTTTGTGCAATACAATTCCGGAATAACCATATGCCATGGCAGAATGTGGATCTCTTCCCTGCTACTATAAAAGCGCCACAGTAAGGGACAATTTCCTATACACTGCACACACATTCTAACTCCCCAAAAGTCATTTATTATATTAAATTTAATTTATTGTTAATGCACTAAAAGGAAAATATTGCATTTTTTGTATTAAAAACAATAATAGCTATAATTATTCTGACTGTACAAGTATTTGTTCTTACCAAAGTATTGGAAAAAGTCCAAACATTACTTTATATTTACTATGGTGCAGCTTTAATTATTTATTTTACAGTATAAGTAGTCTTTTATCCGTGTTGTACAAAAACTTTTCAAAGTGTATCTGACGCCTATTGCCATTCGTAACACACCAACAGTTCCGACAGATAGCTCCCCACCGAATTCCCAACAAAATGAACCCGAATGCTAATGCCGTAACATCAACTAGGTTATCAACAAGTTCAAANAACAAAACCTGAGCATTGTGCCATACATTTGTGACTGATGGTTTTAATATAAAGGTTGTTGTAGCGTAGTGGATATGGTGTCCGCCTAGAGATTAGCAGGTATCAGGTTCGATCCCCACTGGGAGCATTCCTTCAATCTCCCCCAAAGACAAAGTACTGGTTCTAGTCCCAGGAAATGGACTCGAGAGCATTTCAATTAGCCTAAGTCTTCTGATGCAATTGAGCTCAAATAAATAAATATGTTTAAACTAATTTCAGAATCAAGAACTGAGCGATAATGCAGGTATGTACATGATCCAGATCTCAGAGGTGTTGAACAGCATCCCCCGACAGATGCTCCTGATCATGAAGACGAATGACGTACTACGTGGCATCGAATCCATATTACACTCGCGAGCAAGTGCCTCGTTGTTTATAAACATGTCTCGTTGCTGCATTCGGGCCATGGGGCAACATAAACTGAAACACTGCTCAGGGTTTGTGAAGGCTGGCAAGACGAGACTTTATACTCAGTGGCTTCTGTTGAAAGTGGACCTATATTCTCTGTATTTGTGGATTTCTAGCTCATACTTGATGAAATTGATGAAGCGTAATACAGTTCCTGTCACAGGTAGTTGATAATGGATGTTTTAGGTTTTTAACATTCAGTATAGTTGATAATGGATGTTTTAGGCTGTTAACATTCAGTATAGTTGATAATGGATGTTTAAGGTTTTTAACATTCAGTATAGTTGATAATGGATGTTTTAGGTTTTTAACATTCAGTATAGTTGATAATGGATGTTTTAGGTTGTTAACATTCAGTATAGTTGATAATGGATGTTTTAGGTTTTTAACATTCAGTATAGTTGATAATGGATGTATTAGGTTGTTAACATTCAGTATTTGTTGGCAGCTAGTCTAAGCATGTTTGTGATAATGTTTAATGCATTTTATTTTAATTGCTCAGGAGTTCCAGTTTATACATACTAGTTTGAATTGCTGTTGAGTATATATCTTTGTACCAAGAATGTTTAAAGTTGCATTCATGTTTGTACAGTATATTGTACCAGAACACAAGTTTGGAGGGGCATTCATGCGTTTACAGTATATATTTGTACAAAGAAAGAAGTTGTTTTAAGGGGCACACATGTGTGTACTTTTTCTTTTAACCAAGATAGAAGTGTTAAGGGGCATTCACGCATGCTTTTGAAATGTTTACAGTGATAATGTGTTAATGCTGTGTAAGAATGTACTTGTGGTATAACATCATCAGCTCTTAGTCTATATAGCTTTTTAAGTACATCATTTAAAAACTATTTTACATACAAATGTTATGCTGATTTTTATGTTCTCCTGACTATATATTAATAGCATGTATCAGTTACCAATGCAGTAGATATAAAGTATGAAACATTGTAATAGTCACTTGAAATTGGCTAGATTTACGGTAATAAATTTAGTTTCAAGCTGGACACTTGTAGTTTTTGATGAAATCTGGGTACTACATTTAGCCTGCAGTCGAATCACAATGCAGCAAATTATGGGATATAACAAATAAGGTTGCTGGTTTCTTCCGATTTCCAGATATTTAACGTTAAAAAGATGTGTTTTTACAAAAATACCATTGAACAAAAGACTTAATTTTAGTATGGTTCAATACTTTTGTTAAATTATCAAATAAAATGTGTCGCGATTATATGAATCAGTTTGCAATTGTGACTTCACCCCTAGCAAGAAGATGTTCACACTTGAACTTGCAAGCCAGTATTTCATTGACATTTGGACTATCTATTTACACTTGCGATGATATTATAATAAGTTGTTACAGTTTACGGGTCTAGCTGTAATAGAACTGTGTTTTGTGTGTAAATTTGTACATGCATGTTTATGGTGTTTTAAAAAGATTAAAATAAAAAAAAGGTATTAATTACATACTTACTTATGTATGTATTTTTTCACAGTGATCAATTGAATAAAACATGCAAAACTTACTTAATGGCATCTAAGTCGTATCATTTCTGCATGCACTTCAAAATCTAAAAGATGCGATACTACAAAAGATGCAATGTTACAAAAAATGCAATATTACAAATTATTCCTGATCTCCCTTAACTGTTTGTTGTATTATTTTGTACTGAATAATATTTTTAGTTAAGAATCGGTCATTTGAAATTATTCTAGGATTAGTAATACATGTGTATATTTTTTGACATCTGAGGAGTAAAACTGCATTGAAACTTTACATGTTTTTGTGTATCTACTAAGTTTAAATCTCATTGGTAAGTAGACATTATAAAACAACTGAATTAAGAAACTGTTTCGCTAGTTTTTGCATTATGAAATGTGATAAATGGAACATAGTTTTGAATGCCAATTTTGTAAATGCTGACTCTAAGGTGGTGTACTTGAGATAGGAGTCTTTCTCTGGGTAAACCGGGCTTAATGCATGTGCATTAAGTGTCGCCCCAGATTAGTGCCGTCCACACAGGCTTATCAGGGACGACAATTTGAACCTAAGCTGGATTTTTGCTCAGAAGAGACTTCCTTTAATAAAAAAACAACAATACAAGCAGAACGTGTCCCTGATTTGCCTGTGTGAACTGCACAGGATAATTTGGAAGGACACTTGTATTTAACCCTTTTTTTCCCAGAGCAAGGCTCATGTATGATGATTATGCACTGCAAGTACTGTGGAAATAAAATGTAAGATACTCCCATTCAAGTTATCATACATTTATTTGCCGTTTCATAACAACCATAACAAACCAAATGGATAAAGACAGAATAACAAATCTGTGGTTCAGTCTTAAAACATGACAAAAACAAAAAAAATCTTTGTGAACATGGATATAAATTGGAAATTGCTCTTGTAAACGCAATTAACTTTTGAACTACCCGAAGTCAATTGTATTGTCATAAAATCTAACAATCACAAACATATTTATTGTCGGTTTTGTGCAATAAAATTCCGGAATAACCCTATGCCATGGCAGAATGTGGATCTCTTCCCTGCTACTATAAAAGCGCCACAGTAAGGGACAATTTCCTATACACTGCACACACATTCTAACTCCCCAAAAGTCATTTATTGTATTAAATTTAATTTATTGTTTATGCACTAAAAGGAAAATATTGCATTTTTTGTATAAAAAACAACTATAGCTATAATTATTCTGGCTGTACAAGTATTTGTTCTTACCAAAGTATTGGAAAAAGTCCAAACATTACTTTATATTTATTATGGTGCAGCTACATGTATCCATGTTGTACAAAAACTTTTCAAAGTGTATCTGACTCCTATTGCCATTCGTAACACACCAACAGTTCCGACAGATAGCTCCCCACCGAATTCCCAACAAAATGAACCCAAATGCTAATGCCGTAACATCAACTAGGTTATCAACAAGTTCAAATCAACACAGCATCTTCTTCAGCCATTGGAGTTTATCGGTCGGCTGATTGCGTTTGGAGTTGTCATCGCCGAAAGCTCCCATCTGAAACAGATCAGAGGATATGTGTTGTTTTTTTCCAGTGTGATAATGCATTATATGATCCACATTCTGGGAAAACTGGGCTATATCCTGTGCTTAAAGTGTCGTCCCAGATAAGTCTGTGCAATGCGCACAGGCTAATCAGGGACAACACTTTCCACTTTTCTGGAAATGTTTATTTTCATGAAATTTCTTCTAACGGAAAATCCACTTTAGCGTCGTCCCTGATACGCCTACACGCATTAAGCCCAGATTTCCCAGAACAAGGCTAATATTGGCACTGACAATATTTTTATGATAAATATGCATTATAAGAAGGTAAGTTTTGTAAGTGCATGATACAAGGATGTATCTTACTGATTTATGTATTTAACCTCAAATGCTATGCATTGACTGTTCCAAGGCAGTTGGCCCCGTTTAAAAAAGAACAAGAATTTCTCTCCAGTGAAATTCAGTGTTTGCTATATTCAATGCAATTCTTGGCATATAATAAACTAGGATTTGGCTGTGTGTGCAGAAAAATTGCCACCTTAAAATACTCAGGGTTACTGATATTGCTTCCATCAATGTGAACCAGGTTTACAAGAACACTGGTCAATGGCGTCCCATCATACGAAAATTGGTCTATGCTATATGCGGCCCTCATAGCTCCAGACCAGCCTGCGCAGTAAGAGCAGTCTGGTCAGGAGCTACACAGTCCGATAAAACACCATGAAGCCTAAGGTGACTTAATGGCAGACAGGGTAGCTCCTGACCAGACTGCGCTTAATGCGCAGGCTGGTCTGGAGCTATGCTGCCCGCATATGGCATGAAGCGGCTCAATTATACCCACCTGATATCATGTGGAAGGCTGCTGGTGTCCAGCCTGTGCTTCAGGACAGCCATCTGGGCCAGGGTCTTCAAGGTCGGGTCAAGGTCAAGGATGTGTAGGTCAGCAAGGTCAGTGAGAACCACCGTCTCTTCCTCATCTAGGTTGTCTGCGTTTCCTCTGTGAGTTATTGAGGGGCTGAAAAAACAAGAGCATGCATCACCTCATTTTAAGAACAGATTAAGTGCTCATTGTTCATAAGTTACTGAGGCAAGAATGATGATCAGTGTTGTCTAATAATCTGGTGAATTACCTGAAATTTTCCGGTGAGTCAAAATATACCAGGGTTGTGATTTTGGAAACACCTTACTGGCCCGTCCTTACTGTTTTCCTCAAAACTTCATTTTTAAATAGACCAAGGAAAGTATAGAACTTTTGAAATAGCTAAAATAGGAAATCAGCTGAAAGGAATTAATAGAAATATTCAGTGACAGGCAAATATTAGTAATAGCATCAAAATCAGAAAGTAATGAGAGTCTGTGATTCACATAATTATTTCAATATCCTGAATTTCCCGAGGGCATGATTGAAAATCCTTAAGATTCGAATACAATCCTTGGACAAACAAACCTAGACAAACAGGAGTCCTTTAAATTCAGCTTATGGTCAATGGGGCCAGCACCCAATGTTCAAACTTCTCACAGGAATTCATTCACTTGCCGTAACGGTGAACACAAACAATTCATTCCAGCAATAGCCCCATTAGTGCAAAAAAGTACAATGTGATATTTAATTTCAATGGCACATGATACCTTTTTGCAAACGGGGGCAATGTGCACTTATTTATCTAGCAAAATAGTAACAATTTCTGATATGCACTCTCTTGTCTGTACAGATATGCACCATGTCTGGTTCACTGACCTGGTGCCCCCAAAGATGTACACCTTGGAGTTGATCTTACAGGAGCACTGTCTGCGCCGGGCGCAGGGTCCCTCACCTGGCACAGCCAAGTACGACCAGTAATGACACTCTGGAACAAAAGCTCAACAATTGTGCCGCTTTCTGGGAAAACTGGGCTTAATGCATGTGCGTAAAGTGTTGCCCCAAATTAGCCTGTAGAGTCCGCACAGCCTAATCAGAGACGACACTTTCCATCTTAACTGGATTTTTGCTAAGAAAAGACTTCCTTTACTTAAAAAAATACCATAAAAATGAAAAGCGTTGTCCCTGATTAGCCTGTGCAGAGTGCACAGGCTAATCTGGGATGACATTTTATGCACATACATTAAGCCTGCTTACTCCAGAACAGTGGTGCAACAATGATAACTAGTTTTTCTTCACAAGCGTCTCTAATACCCTCTAAACTGTAGGCTTAATAATAACTAATTAATAAACAGCTGTGTCACAAATAAGAATAATAATCTCCAATACCACTTTGTCAGTTATGTTCTATGGCAAATAAATCAGGAATATTTGGATCACTGTGATGAAAAAGTCTTGCCCATGTAAACTTCATGGCTTTAGTTGAGCACAAACAGACAGGATTACTACATATACCATTTTTCTGCTGGGATATTTTAAAAAAAAATCGTAATTAAGGATATTATCAATATTTTGGCTGTGAATGTAGTCAGCCAATTAAAACTATATAAATACACCATGCCACCTGTGTGACCTGTATTGTTTACACATTGAGGTTTTGGTGCCAATGCATTAGCATTTCTTCTAATGCTCAGGCTACACTTGTTTAAAACATGTTCAGAAATCAACATGGTGGATCAGTAGTTTTGTGTTGGTTTGAAATCTATTTCTTTGAAATTACTACTAGTGTTGATTTTCTATTATATGGGTTACATGCAATGATGAAGTTATGATGAACATGTGACTACTGTTAACATGGGCATTTACTTTTTTTGAGCTTGCATCATATAATTGTCCAGTAAATGATTGAAATGTAACGATATACATATACATTACCTGTATCATACTTGAAAACTTCTTTAAAGTGAACATCATGGTAGCCGTTGTATCCACCAAAGATGTAGAAGCATTTATTATGTGCAACTAAAACCAAGAAAGGATCATTCATAATAATATTATGTTTGGAGGAACAATATTGACATAAAAATATAATGGTCAAGAACCAAAAGCATTAGAGGACCAATTACCCAAGAACCAGCATAATTTAATTAAAACTTTTCAATTTTGCTAAAAAAGAATACCGGTATGGTTCATTGCACAATCACATTCCTGTGAGTGCTGTAATACAGCTTAAAAGCACTTTAGTTTAAATGTGTTATGTCATACTTGGTTGATGAATTCTTTTACAAGTCAGCATGCACAAAAATTCAACTTGTGGAAGGCCTGTTATGGGTTCAGCATGTTGTTGTAATAAATAAAACTGATGAATTTGCTGCTCAAAATTATCAGTTATTTTTAATTTAAATATTATTTCTCATGTCGGCTGTTATAAAATTTGATATTTAACCATTAAAATTCTACCCCAAATTGTCACATGGTTATGAATTTGTTTTCATTTATTTAACTCATAAATGGTTAAGGGGCTTTGCACATGATAAACAAATAATAATATTTGGAAGGGTAAATGAATAGTTAAACTTGTCGATTTCTCGGCTTTGGTTATTGGTCCTCCAGCGAGTAAATATGGCATTATTTAGTAGCCTCTTGTCTGACCTCATTTAATACTAGACTCTGCCGCATCACATTCGGAATGGTTATTAAATTGAGAAGAGAAACACCAACCTCGATTCAGTTGCAGTTTCATTTCATTAAACAGCTTATTAATAATAATATCAGATATATTTATGTCATTCTTTCATTCCGCTTTTAGTCCTCGAGCAGTATATAACGCCGATATATAAGTTTGACAATAGCGAAACTTATAACCTAACTTAGCAGTTATGATGAGACTAGAAACATGCCTAACTGACATGAACTCCCACACTAAATTGGCACTAATTGGGACTGGTCATGAACTTTTTTTGGTCCGACAGATGCAAATGTGGTCCAACAGACAAAGTTAAACATTAAATCCTCTTCACCATTCTTTAAAGGTAGAAGTAAAAAATAATTTCTTTAACTTTTAGACTCGAACCCTGCATTAAAATTGAAAGATAGGATACATCTCTTATCAAATCAAAATCCTGCAATCAACTGAAACCATTCTTGCAATACTTTAAAGATCGATCTTCAATCTAAAATTAAAATTTTCTTTTCTATGAGCATAGCACCAGCTGCAATACTAACATGCGGAATGACTACGTCGCCCAGTGGGTCTGAAGCCGCGTGAGATCGCAGTCTGCCAAGTGCACGTCACTGTGTCAAACATGTGCACAGAGTCACAGTACATTTCCATATTGGTGAACAGGTTGCCTCCCATGTCACTGCGACCTCCAAACACGTACATGGTGTTGCCGATGCCAACGGCAGTGTGAAAGTCACGCCAACGTGCCCTTGGACCCTGCGGTGACATTCAGGAAAACAAGTTGGTAACAAAATATGAACCTTCAACTTTTGTTTAAGTCTGGCATTTTTTGAGGCCAGAAAATTATGATAAGATGCCAGTAATCGAAATAAGCACAGTCCAACGATGGTAAATTTTGAACTGTGATTGCTCAGAATTTTAGTTTAATATGCATGTACATGTAGGTGGGCTGGTTTCACTTTCTTTGTATAAAGTAAATAGATTTGAATGTTAAATGTGATTGTTTAGTACAACTGTGTAGTTAAATGACTGAAATCCCATTTGGAGAATTCTGACAATGGTCAGAGACTGATAGTCATTATAGCACTTCTACACATCAATTAAAAAACGTGTGTTTTGTCAGAAATGAAACCCCATATTCAACTAGACCTCTGCGAGTTGGATGTGTCGCCTGATTGTAATGGGTTAATCAAGAAATCCGCACATTTCAATAAGTCTAAGTCCAAAATAAGGTCAAGGTCAAAATGAGGTTNGTTTTTGAAGGTACGGTGATTGGATTTGTTGAATTTTCTTATAGAAGAGACTTCCTTATAATGAAAAATTCCATAAAAGCGGAAAGTGTCGTCCCTGATTAGCCTGTGCAGACTACATAGGCTCATATGGGACGATACTTCACGCACAGAAATAAAGTTGGTGTTCTAATTGTCTTTCCCATGCTGTCGGCACACTTATTTTAGCTCTATCAACAGGTTAATATTAGGCTCAGGTGCTGTTCTTAAAAATGTTAAATGTAGAGGTGTTAAAATATATTAGCTCTCTGGTGGAATGGCATTTTACTGAAAGTTATATAAATTGCATTAATTGGGCGATGGGTTGAACTATCATTTCACAAATTTTCTGTTCCTATTTAATTTACTTATAAACTAAAACCTTAGTTAATTTGCTATGTATTTCACCAGAGTTTTGTGTACTATCGTATTTTCTACAGACTGCCAACATATTGTAGATGACCATCTTGTTTTTCTCGTTGCTAGGTACCCAGAGTGCACTGGGAGCTGACCAGTGGCCGAGTGCTGACCATGGAGTACTGCGAGGGTGGACAGGTGAACGACAGGGAGTACATGACACGCCATGGCATCGACGTCAATGATGTGAGTAGCCTGCTCTTTAACCTCAAGTTTCCTAATTGTGGCGTGTTCTGACAAAACTGGGCAAAATCTTGTGCGTAAAGTGTCATTCCAGATTAGCCTGTGCAGTCCGCACAGGCTAATCCGGGACGACACTTTCCACCTAAACTGAATTTTTGCCAAGAAGAGACATCATTTAAACAAAAAAATCCAAAAAAGCGGAAATTGTCGTCCCTGATTAGCCTGTGCGGACTGCACAGGCTAATCTGGGATGACAATTTACGCACAAGCATTTTGCCCAGTTTNCAGATTTCAAAACCTGAACGCAGACCCTTACTTCAAGGTTGAGGTCACAGAGGTCAAAAAAAAAATATGCGCATGGAAAGGTGTTGTCCAGATACACATGTGTACCAAATATGAAAGCAAAATCTGAAGGGACACAGACGTTATGAGCCTTTTTCGAATCGCGGTCCCAGATTTTGAAACCTGAATGCGGACCATAACTTCAAGGTCAAGATCACAGGGGTCAAAAATGGTATGCGCATGGGAAGGTCTTGTCCAGATACACATGCGTACGAAATATGAAAGCAATATCTGAAGAAACACAGAAGTTATGAGCCTTTTTCGAACTGGGTCGCAGATTTCGAAACCTGAACGCGGACCCTAACGTCAAGGTCAAGGTAACAGGGGTCAAGACTTTTATGCGTATGGAAAGGTGTTGTCCAGATACACATGCGTTCCAAATATGAAAGCAATATCTGAAGGGACACAGAAGTTATGAGCTTTTTTCGAAAAGTGTGACGCCGCCGCCACCACCGCCGTCGACACCGCAGCCGCCGAAGCAAGTAACACCTATATGTCCCCTGACCTTAGTCAGGCGACACAAAAACACTGCACAGAAACAATTTGTAAAATAAGCAAATTCTTTTAATTGGTATTCCCTGCCAATTTCAAAATTTTGTGAAAACGAAGGGAATGACGGACGGACAACGCCAATTCTATATCCCTCTGCCTTTGGCGGGGGATAATACATGTTCTTACTTAGGGTTGATTGTTGACTTTTTACATTTTTTTTCAAATTTAAAGTTCTTTGTAAGCTCAACTGGTTACAAATACACTACAGAGTACCCAGCTTTCAGAAGTTAAGATAAACAAATGAGCCGCCTCATGCCAAAATGGGTCTTATGCCATAAGCGACCAGTGTAGCTCCAGACCAGCCCAGACATTCGCACAGTTTATGATACCACAAAGCCTTAAATGATTTTATAGCATGATGCGTCTCAATTATTTAAGTACCTTTGTTTGCAGTAATGTCCAAGTCTTCGTAGAAAACTCAAATCGAAAGACATCATCAGAAAATCTGTCAACCTGAGGGCAGATCGAATCAGCAATTAAACAGTTTATTTAATAAAAGCTTTAAAAAAATCATCATCATCAACACCATCTTTTTTACTCATATCAACATGAACACCACCATCATCCTTATTATATAAGTGGTTATGACAATTGACAAAAATGATGATTTACTGTTTTCAATGATTGAATCAATTTTATTTCACTTTTTCTCTTTAATTGCAATTTTTAAACAATACAGTAGGACATAATTATTTTCTAGCCATATTTCTTCCAATAACACTCCGAAGAGCTTAAGAAACCAAATTCTAATATTTTGAAATTAACAGTCTTTTTCAAACTACTAATCTTATTATAGTTGAAGGCATTTGTAAGAACTAGTAATCATATGTGTCGTGTTCTGAGAAAACTGGGCATAAAGCATGTGTGTAAATTGTCATCCCAGATTAGCCTGTGCTCACAGGCTAATCAGGGACGACAATTTCCGCTTTTATGGAATTTTTCGTTGAAATTATGTCTCTTCTTAGCAAAAATACAGTTTAGGCGGAAAGTGTCGTCCCCTGTTAGCCTGTGCGGACTGCACAGGCTAATCGGGGATGACACTTTACGCACATGCATTATGCCCAGTTTTCTCAGAACACGAATCGTATGCACTCACCACTTCCTCGTATCCACCAAAGATGAACATGGCGTGGTTGATGACACAGGCTGAGTGGCCATCTCTCCTGCCAGGGGTTCTACCCTGAGTCTCCACCACACTCCATGTTTCACTTACTGCAAGTAGAATGCTCAGGTTTGATACCATAATTAACTAACTGCACATACAATGGTCAGTTTTGATTCCAATTTTTGTCAAATAAATATGGAGAAAGTCTAAGATACTATAGTCTTTGCTTAACTTAAGTAATGTGAAAGTTAACAAAAACACACAATTATCTGTAAGAGAACTCTTGCCAAAATGGCTTCTTCTCTAATGTTTGTTCAGATTTGATCAGAAAATTCAACTAATTAACCCACAAAGGTAAAATGTATAACAAATATACACAATGTTATCCTACAGATGCAGGACAGAAACCTTATTCAGTGATTTTTTTTCCGCTTTATATCTTACAGCCTTTTTTGATTGGGAAAAAAAGCGCGATAGACCATGAAATTGGGAAAAAGTAAACATTATTAATAGGATTGTAAATAACAGTATATCCATTGTTTATCAGTGCATGTGTAATTACTTTCTAAAATGTATATTTGAAAGTGCTAGGGAATTGAATTGCTGTATAATAAACTCAATAAACCAATTTATTGAGTTTATTGGAAAAAAATTGCATATTGTTGGGGAAATTTTGGGAAAAAAATGTTACTTTTTGCTATTGGGAAACAGCCTTTTATTACTTTTTGCAATTGGGAAGAGGCTGTAATTTTGGGCAAAAACAAATCACTGTTATTATACCCTGCGGTCCTTTATTTAAGGTAAGTAACCTATTGCCAAACAGTGGGACACACAACAAATGTAATAATTGCGACACACAAGCATAATTTGTTTATTAATTCCAAATAAAAATCATTAAAGAAACTTCAATTTGACCACCATTTAATTACTCAATGGTTGTATTCAGACCAGAGAACCTTTTTTGATATTTTTCTAAGGCACCCGGACATAAAACCAGAACGAGAATCAACTACACATAGTCTTTTATAAAAAGCTTAACCCNGCACAAGCATTTTGCCCAGTTTTCTCAGAACACGCCACATTTTATTGAACAACGATGAAATACGATCCCGAGCTTGGCTTGACACCTGATGACTTCATAGTTTTTAAATGATATGCAGTTTAAAGCTACATGTTCACTGCAACTATTTGTAAAACAATCTGTATAAAGCCATTTGCCAGCACATTGTTTCTCTGAACAATCTGTATGATGTTTTTAATAAATATGCCACTGAATGTTTCACAGTCCGCAATATTTCACACCCAATCCCAATCTCATGTGACCAAAAAGTATCAACAATATTTGCCGCCCTAAAACATGAATAATAAACTGTTAATGGCAAATTGGTAATTGTTTTTAAAAGATTTTTTATTTATAATAAACCTGTATCAAAACAGAAGAGGATGTTACAGGCCCCATCACTGTCATTACGTCCGCCCCAGATATAGGCGCAGTCTCCGTAGGCCACTGCAGTATGGCCATACCTCTGGTACGGTATGGACCGGTCCAACGTCTCAGGGCTGGAAAGCAGCTTCCAGCGTAGAGAAACTGTTCATGGTGGGAATGATCATGGATCAGCAAATATACATGTATAGGTCTAGCTCAAAATGAGCAAGGGGTGAAGCTTACCAATTAAAGGGACTGAATGAAATTATCAGTAAGCTTCTTCAAAAGTGTATCACTCCAAAGTGTATCAATCATAACATTTATTAAAAAATGTATCCCCAGCAGCCTTAAAGTCTTGTAAAACAAACCCTCCAGCCTTACTTGTGTTGAGAACGTGGACATCAATGGGCAGACGACTCGCATAGTCCTCCCCGGTGCAGTAGCCTCCAAACGTGTAGATTTTCTCCCCTACGACCACAGCAGCGTGATTCACGCGCCTGGGACCGCCCTCCAGATGCACCGTCCACATCAACATCAAGCTCCTACCATATGATCACAACATCTATTGCCACCCTGCAACAAACAAGAGACTCACTTGCATTTAAGAAACTTAACATATCCCTTCAAAAAGCTTAAGTGAACTTTTATATCTTTTTTTTAATTTAAACACTTCTACTGTATTTGTAAGTTAAGGTACTTCTTGTGCCTTTACACACAGAAAAATCAACCCTGCATTGTCTGAATCGGCCAATCCATATCAGAACCACTAATGTTAACTAAAGATAATTTTATCTTTTATTCTCATAGGATGGTAATTTCATTTTCAGCTTTTCTTTTTACACATTCTGACAAAAAATGTGTATAAAAAGGTTTTCTTCAGTAATATGCAATTTTGTAGTAATGTATATCCAAATTACTATAATTGTTTCAAAACTTGTAGGGCAAAGCACAGGGAACAAAGAGGTCTTTTCTTTGAAGCTTGATCCTAATTTTGAGGCTGGGTTGTCGGTAATTTTTGTTTTGCCCCAATTCACAGTCTTTTACAGAATGTTTCCCAATGGCAAAAAGTAACATTTTCCCCCAAAAAATTTGACCTAAATTTCCCCAAAAAGATAAATTTTCCAATACACTCAATAATTGGTTTATTAAGTTTATCATTCAGCGATATAATTCCATAAGACTTTATAATATAAATTTTAAAATGCAGTTAAACATGCACGTTTAAACAATTGGAATACTGTTATTTATAATTATATTAATAATGTTTCATTTTCCCAAATTCATGGTTTATCACGCTATTTTTCCAATCTAAAAGACACAGGCTGTAAAATATGAAGTAAAAAAAGTATTTGCTGTTTTCTAGCTGGGTTACACATGTATTAAACCACAGGAGTTTGAAATTATATCAATAAAGCTTATCTTATGGCTAAAAATAAAAAAAGACCCCTATATAGTATATAGAGAAGGTCTATTTTTTATTATTTAGCCATTAGATTAGTTTTATGGATAGAATTTCAAACTCCTGTGATTAAACAAGGTGCTTCACCAATGATAGATAAAGAAACTTTAGTGAACAGGTTTTCAAGTACCGAATAACACCTGTTTATGTTGCCCAGTCGGATAAAAATAATAGATCGTGAAGATGAACATTGGGTCACCTAAGAAAAAATCATTGTATCCTTCTTTCCTTTAGTTTCATCCATTCCTATAGATTCGGCCACCCCCTTATTTTGGAAATTATAATATATTTCTGATAAATCTTGAGTTATTTATCTTTATTTAGAAAATTCTAAATACACAGCAGTTGTTTTTAGGTTCAAAACATGTGAATTTTAGATTTTACTGGGAAAAAATATAATTAAGGTAAAAAAAATATCAAAATTTGCTACACATGTTGTGTAAATGCCAATAATTTTGAAAATATTCACTTTAAAAAAGTATGCTTGTATTTATAAGTCTATTAGAATATTTATTTAATGATTTATATCAAAATTATTACACACATTTAGTGTTTTCCTATAAAAATGATGACTGAACAGATTGATAGGAAAGATATTAACAAATCAGAGTTGCTAGGGTTCCTTCCTAGAATTGGCCTGTTACTAAGGAAATACCTAATATGTAAATTATTTTGCCTTTATTTTGTTGTTATGACATTCAAAATTTTATTAAATGTCTCACTTATGTTGAAAACGTTTTCATTCCATATAAAAAGTCAATTTAACTCTTAAGTGACCGAATATACAGGAATAGAGGCTACATTGATATATTAATTGTTCTTCAAAATACTTGTATTGATTGTACCCCATTGGAGAAGAGTATTGTTTGGATGAAAGATTGTACGATTTCCTCATATCGAGCGTCTCCTGATATCGATCATTTGTTTCCATTAAGAACGGGGCTCTTGTGATGACGTCACACACAGGCGCTCAGAGTATTTTGATTAACTGTCATTAATTTACTTCACTTCAAAACAAACAAAATGAGGAAAAAACAGGTAAAATTGCATTTGAAAATCTTACTACAACTAAAATAATCCAAATTTATCCATATTCCATACATTTTATTGGTTGTCTTCATTAAATTTGAACATAAGTTCATTATTGCAAAGTGAAGCAGATGACTGCAATACTGTAGTGGTAACACAACACTTAAAAAATAAACTACTACTAGTTTCCTAAACCTCTCCATACACAGTAACCAGATACGAGACAAAAACTAGTGTAACATCAGGATTTTTTTTTTTAATAACTCATCATGGTAGCAACACAATGATACTCTCCGAAGTTTCCCTGCCCAACTTGACACAAAGTCAGAATTGTGACAGGTTTGAAACTTTGAGAGCCTTGCTTATTTACATTTGTTTATAGCATTAAGTAATTTACCTGTTGTCACAATTTACGATAATAAATCTAAACCTCAGTCATGATAATAATCTCTTCATCTAAGCATTTCCGTTCATTTTACACATTGAAAGACTGAATTAATAAAATACTGTCACAATTTCTGTGGAAGTTCTTTGTTTTAAATTATTGTTTTGTGATATTCGCACAAGGCTACCAACGACTAATTGTTTTAATTACAGTTCGCCCGTGCAAAGATTTGACAGAAAAATCTCTATTAAACCATAAGCCACAGAAGTTTGGTATTTGACATGTAACATCGTATATTAGTCTCTTCAAAGTTTGTTCAAATCATGCCACTGGGTCAAAACTTGGTATGTCCTGGGATCACATGATAGAGACTTACATATATTTTTTTAATACAAATATTCTCCTCTGAATCCGAAAGCGTCATGGGTTTAATACATTTGGCTTGTAACATCGTGTAGTGGTTCTCTACTTCGTTTGTTCAAATCATGCCCCTTGGCTCAAAACTTGCCACACCCCAGGGGTCACATGAGTTATATAGACTTCTATAACAAATAAGAAATACATTCTCACCTGAAACCGAAATGGTCAGATGTGAAGTATTTGGTGTGTCACATCGTATAATGGTCTTCTACAAAGTAAATTTGTTCGAATAATGCCATTGAGGTAAAAACTAACCACGCGTCTGGGGTCACATTAATATTTTATTCAGATTTCTATGGTAAATTGTTTAAAAAAGTAACTCCATCGAAAACGAAAGGATGAGATTTTTAACATTTGGTGAAAAATATGGTATAGTGGTCCTCTACAATGTTAAATCAATAAAAAAAAAACAGGGGTCAATGCTGGCCACGCCCCAGGGTCACATGATTATATACTTGTATAGTGAACTATCGTCTTCTCTGAAACAAGAAGGCCAAGATGTGCAATATAAGTATAGCATGGTAACCTACAACAACTTCTCTGAAACCACGAAGCATACAGCTGTGACGTCAGATTTTGTCATTTATTAAGATTGGTCAAACTTGGTTCGAAACTTTTCCACGCCCGACAACACAGTTGAGCGACATAGGGCCATCTTTTCTATTTTGTTAATTTATTTTATTCTGCATAAATATATACATTTTCTTCTCTTATTTTCACAATTTACGCCAAATATATGTTTCAAAGTTATTTCTTATTATGTAATAATGAAACTACTCATCTAAAAATTAAGATAACATTTTACGCTTTGTTTTGGGAAGTTTACTCAATCATAGTTTTGTAATGTATTTTAATTGTTTATTCGAATAACGTTCTTATTACAACACATTTTTGCAAGCCTCGCCTACTCCAACGCCATACCAGACTCGTCTGATATCAAATTATTAAAAGTAACCAACCATATATCCTCTATAAACGGTTTATTAAATGCTTAATGCGTATGGTCAACAACATCAACGCCGTATATCTTTTTAATGTTAAGATATTTCTTCTGTCATACAACCAAAACGCCTCCTTATTCGGTTGCAAAAAATCTCATTGAAATATGTCATTGCAAATCTAACTTGATCAATATAAGATCTATAATCTCCTGTCATAAGCACCACCGCTTTGGCATTGGCTCCATCTCTTTTGGAAGAATGCAAAATTATCTATTATATCGACAAGAAGCCAATGTTTTTGTGCATGCAACACCTTGTAGATGTTGCAAGCAATGGTAACGGGTTTGATGTCGTGAGTGATTTCATTGGGTGGCAATTTGCTCGTAACCCAGGCAAAAAAAATCGATTATCTTTTCAAAACTTCACTATACTTCTTATAAAGGTCATCACGTTTCCAAATGGGTTTTTATTATACGTTTCTGTATATTTTTGGATGAATACATCTTTGCTGAATCGCACTACATTGCCCGTGTTTTTTTTATATAATGCGAAATATGCTGAAAAAAAACCCATATAAAACCTACTCACCCTGTAGAATTATCCTTGAACTTTCAAAACATCCGTTCCTTTGCCCCATCTCGGAAGTAGAATTGGCTCATTTATTAATGCATCACAAAAAGAGGTGGCGCCCGTGATATGAGTTGTTAACCATAATGCTGACAGTCAAGACAGGTGACTAATGGAGTAATGGGGGATATATGCTGGAACTTCTTACGATGCGCTTACATTTTGAATAATTTCTTGATAATTTATTAACATATTTCGTCAAAATTTGTTATATGAACAACTCAATTATATTGTTATATCATCTAAACAATTTATTTATATTAAAATACGATTTGATATCATTTAACAATCAATAGTACTTTGCAGAGTCAGCAAGGTAGGCTTGTCGGTTAGCGCAGTGGTTATTACACGCGCTTCTCACCTAGGCGTTTCCTCCGAGTACTCCGGTTTTCTACGGCAGCACAAGACCACACCAAAATAGAATATCTTTGAGTAAATAGCTGGCCATTGCAGCTATAATTCATATTTTGTCCCAATTTTCGTGAGTCTAGTAAGCAAATTAGAGTGCTTGGACACACTCAGGGTTCTCACGTAAACTTTGAAATACACACACACGTCAGCAAGGTTAAGAACCAGGCGGCTAAGAATCATCACTGGCGCCATGCGATCAACCCCTTTCCAAAAGCAGGAAACCATTACGGGCCTTTAGCCCATGCAAGGCAGAAGGGAAACCAAACACCTCACACAGGCAGTAAAGTCCAGACGACTGCAAACTCATTTCATGAAAGACAGACTGAGCCAACAAAAGGAAGACTGAAGAGAGAGAGCTTCATCAACCAGACGGTGGTTTTGGAAAGTAAAAAAGTTAAGATGTCCGTGATCATTTTCTCAAAGATATCCCCCAGTACTTCAACCCAGGCTTGAGTGGTACTAAAAGACCACAGATACACAGCAGTAGTCCTGGCATGGGCAAGAATGACTCTCAGAGCGATGCTGAAAAAAGTCCATGGAACACATCCACAACTGCTACCCACAACACAAATGACTGGACTCATATCTTCAGGGACGGGTCTGCTGACCAGGCTGTCAGAAGTGGTGGAATCGGACTGTACATCAGGTACAAAGGAGGTGGACAAGAACACATCTCCCCTCGCTACCGGCCTCTAACCCGCCAACGTTATGGCAGTAGCGGTACACAGCCCATCCTCCTCAAAAACCTTTGTTTTTTTTAACGACGCAAAGTCAATTCTGCAGGCGCTCAACACTTCCAGAGGTAATGAAATGAATGACATGTCAACTGCCTTGTTATCCCTATGCAGAACCCATGTGGTCTTGCTGCAGTGGGTCCCTTCTCCATGCAACATACTAGGCAATGAAGCCGCGAACACTCTGGAAAAGAAGATCACTACGTAAGAGCAGAATGACAAGTCACCCACCCACAGCCAATTTCATCATCAAGGCCAAGCAACACGTCAAGTGGCTGCAACAGCATCCACAATACAACAGCAATGAACCCTAACATCTGCCCTCGAGATCCGAGCAGGTTCTTATATTCAAGTTGCTGACAGGCCATACCCGCATAAACCACCATCTGTTGCGGACAGGCCATTCCCGCATGAACCACCACCTACCTGTTTACCAAGTTCAGGATTAGACAGTCAGAAATTTTTCATAATTCTGGCATTGCCCTTCATAAGTATACCAAGTAATATACATGTAGTGTTGCCGGTTACCATTTTTGCACCCGGTATAACTTTTTTTGCACAGAATGAGGTTTCATTTGTGTGTGTGAGAACGGTTTCACTTTGTTGAGACCGGCTTCACTTGTGACCGGCTTGAATTTACAGTGGTTTCCGGTTTTGTTTCTTTTTAACTGAACAGTATTTGTGCGACTCTTGCCATCTAAATCCGGAGAAATTGTTTTAATACGTTTTGTTTAAATAATCGATAATAATAAAGAGGAAAAACAAACAACGTCATGTACATGATAAAAATGTATTAGTTTTATATGCAATAAAAGGGTGTATTAGTTTTATATAGTTAGACAAAAATCGTTTTGTCGACCACATTTATATACATACATAAATAAAACAATATCAATCATTCTTTCAACGGCAAAATATTGGTCTAATTCCATAAGGATCGCATTATTATTACAGGTTGGGAAATACTATCATTTCTCTTACATAAAACGTTCAGGTTCTTGTAAACAAAATTAATTGAACATATGGGATACAATATGACTGATTCGAGGTATGTAAATGCTGATCCCCCTAAAAAATTAACAACCAAATCCTTTAGCTTTACTTACAGGACAGGAATAAAATCGAAATACTTCTATCTTTTTTATATGGGCAAGGTTTTTTTGCAGCAATTTCAACCCTTAATAAAAATAGCACTACATTCGTTGCAAGACTGGTTGACTAACATGTTGGTTATGTTCTGCATATAGGCTTATCACAGTGACAGTAGTGTAGAGCACATCAACAGCAATACAAATTATGTATGGTAGTGAAGTACCTGTAAAAATAACAAATAACAATCACAAACACAAGCACGACAGTTATCTACCGGGTAATATCATTTCATCAAAATAAAATATACTGCAGTGAGAGCACGATATGTGAAAATGCAATACTGGTTTTGTGGATAATTATTTGGCTGTATTCAATTTCAATCTCTGTGAATGAATCAAACCTTGCAAAAACGTAAACGCCACCAAACCTAAGAACGTCACACTATTAAACGCTTTCATTACAACCGTTCCCATAATTAGATTTCACAGCCTCTGTAATATCCTCGTCAGGGTTGATACCGCTGTGTAAGACGNACGAGCCGATATCATGTTATTTTCTCTCAGTTATTTGCATATCACTGTTTTTTTGAATCACAACATCAAGTCCAAAATAAAAATCGCGAGAGCGCACCTCATTTTATTACGTCTTGAGATTAAAATTGCAAAAATGTAGTTGTTATTTTAAAGAAAAATATCTCTCAGCGAAAAAAATAAAATAAAAAAAAATGAGTTTTAAGAAATGTGTATTGCTGGACGTATGATATGTAATATATCAAGTTTTAACGCGCTGTTGATTTTATTAAATTTTACCGAAGGATACGTACGACGCAGACTCAGAATACTTCGATTAAAATCAGACTTTCGAAAATGGAATATATTCTGGAACGAGCATACACTTATATCTCATGCTATCCCCCGTATTTCAACTGACAAGTTTTCTGTGGGCAGTGGAAGAAAATCTTTGCCATTATATATTTTGTACGAAAAACGGAATTTTATTTTTGCTCTCATCTCAACAAGGCTTTGACAGCACTGCTAGAATAACAACAGTCCCCTACTTGTCGGGTAAAAAACCCTTCCAATAAAAAATGTGCATGACTTTCATAGTGTCCTTGATCTATACACTTGTCATATATTACATTGAAACCCATTTCCATTAAGAAAAGCAATATAAATATATGTTCATAACCAGACTGTTGACCACTGGTGAAAAAAGGCTGTGTATATTACTTTCAAATCGCTATAAATGTGTTAACCAAGTTTCATGATAATATCTTATGTTTTTTTTAAGAAACAAATGCATTAAAAACAATGTACTGTACTTTCATTTTTAAAAAACAATTACCTGACATTTAACATGTGCGAAAATGAAAATTACGCATAATCCTCTCATTACACTTAATATTTTTTTTTTTTGCGGAAGGAAAGCCAGAGGGGGGNGGGGGGGGGGGGGGGTGAACAGAGGGAGGGATTAACAGACAGAATGAGGTCGGTTTCATTTTCGTGTGTGGACGGTTTCACTATTTTGAGACCGGCTTCACTTGTGACCGGTTTGACTTTACTATGGTTTTTGGTTAGCTGATCAGTATTTTAGGCTGGTCCACTGCCTCTTTAACTGCGGTAAAGAAGGCGTATCACAAAGACGGCATATTTTCATGTTTCTGGCCTATTTGCCGTTACACGTGGATTAAATCTTCTATGTTTAAGCAACAATATTTTTGTGCATCCATGACTGGTGTCAGTCAGTGGTCAGAAACACAATATAAACTCTGTTACAGTGCTCTAAAATATACGTAAAAAGTCATTTGCAGGAAACGCTAGCATTAATCATTTCTTCAATATTTCAATAATAATAATAATAATAATAATAACTTTAGTTTAAGCAAATAATTCCTCCAGACATTCCAAACATTGGATTATCCGAATTTTACTATATCTTTTGTTTCATCCGAAATATGGCTAGTTATTGTTGTAGTATTTTTTGCATGAAATCGGGCAGATCACAACAAATGGAAGACACTAACGTATTTGTTATATGAGACTGTCTTCATCTTTCTACAATTATATAATAAATATAGACATGATCTTTTGATTTAAAGAATCAACCTTACCGAAAACCGTGCACTGGCTGCAGCCATTATTGGAATTTGCATGACCCCTATACGTAGTGAAAGGGGAAGGAACCCAGACTAATCAGTATTTTTGCGAACGGAGGAGCCATCTCAATGCGGAAAAAAGGTTTTAATAAAAGAGGGCAAAAAAAAACAACGTCATGTACATGGTAAAATATATAAGTTTTATATACAATAAAAAGTGTATTAGTTTTATAAAGTTAGACAAAACTCGTTATTTCGACCAAATTTATAGACATAAATAAATAAAATAATATCACTCCTTCTTACAACGGCAAACTATAGATCTAATTCCATATGGATCGCCTAATCATTACAGGTTGGACAATACTATCATTCCTCTTATGTATAACGTTTAGGTTCTTGTAAACAAAATTAATTTGAACACATGCCATACACTATGACTGATTCAAGGTAAGAAGATGCTGACCCTCCTCAAATTTACCAGGTCCCTTTAAGCTATACTTACAGGACAGGGAAACAACTTAAATACTTCATTTTAATATGAGCATGTTTTTACAGCAATTGTAAACCTTATTAAATAGCACTACATTCGTTGCAAGACTGGTTTACGAGACTATCATGTTGGTTATGTTCTGCATATAGACTAATCACAGTAACAGTAGTGTAGAGCACACCAACAGCAAAACAAATTTGATATGGTAGTGAAGTACCTGTAACAATAACAGACAACAATGACAAACAATAGCACGACACATGACGACAGTTATATACCGGGTAATATCATTTTATAAAAATACAACGTATCGCAGTGAGAGCATGATATGTGGAAAGGCAATTCTAGTTTTATGGATAATTATTTTGCCGTATTCAATTTCAGTCTCTGTGAATGAATCAAACCATGCAAACGTAAAACGCCACCAAACCTAAGGACGTCACATCATTAAAAGTTTCCATTACAACCGTTCCCATAATTAGATTTCACATCCTCTGTAATATCCTCGTCAGGGTTGATACCGCTGTGTAAGACGCCGTCTTTAATCCACGCCCACGACATGCGCTCCGTTGTGAATGACGTCACTGGTTCTCCGCTGTTGCTAAGGACGATAACTCCACCGTAACCATTCACGCGGGCGGCCATCTTGGCCAGGGCTTTGTCTGCGGCTTCTTGTGGGGCTTTACCTGAATAGATGAAATACACGAATAATGTGCAGTACATACACATTTCCTAAATATGGAGCAAAATGTTATATGAAATTGAACATGGAAAAAGGGTGCGGCATGATAAACCCACGATCGTGCGCTTGTGAAAAATATAGAAAACTTAGGAACCGATTCATGTTCTGCGAATGTTACCATGTTCAACGCTGACCAAAACCTGTCTTATTAAAATGGTTCGACCAATTTAAGTCAGACACATTTTCATTGCAGCATATATGCCATGTATGCTAAGCACCTTATTATATAGTCATTAAGAAAAAGTTTCCGGGTAAGCGTTGGTTACTGCAGTAATAACCAACGGATTAGTGTTCCGATGCGTAGGCATTGAACCACGAGGGCGTTTCCCCGAGTCATTTGATAACAAGAGTCAGTATAAGCGACACACCGTTGGTTATTACCGCAATAACCAAAAACTAAGCCAGATATAATTTCGATTCTAACGTGAATTTACATAGGCCCTAATTCCTATTAATATTATTAGAACTATTTGAATCTTTACTCCGCCCTTTTACCGCGAACAAATACTCAAATGCGTTTCCCTGATGTCGACACACAACACAAATTTAAATGACGACGTCGGCTTCATTAATAAACATCGAGTACTTACTGTAAATCAAGTGACGTCAAAGTTTTTTTTTTTTCAAACACACTGATTCTAAATACCAATAAATGCCAAATTAATCAAACGTTAACATTTTTGCTGACTTAAATACAACAATTGCACAACTCATGTCGTTTAAGTGAGTAACACAGTCACAGTGAGTGATATGCAGTCTCGTACACGTAATATCGCACCCATTTATTTTCGATATTTGACTATTTAGCGCACAATACAACGTGACCCCTAGGTAAATACTGCACACTCTCCTACCCTTAGCATACAATACAACGTGACCCCTATGTAAAGACTGCACACTCTCCTACCGTTGGCATACAATACAACGTGACCCCTAGGTTAAGACTGCACACTCTCCTACCGTTTGCATACAATACAACGTGACCCCTTTGTAAAGACTGCACACTCTCCTACCGTTGGCATACAATACAACGTGACTCCTATGTAAAGACTGCACACTCTCCTACCGTTGGCACACAATACAACGTGACTCCTATGTAAAGACTGCACACTCTCCTACCGTTGGCATACAATACAACGTGACCCCTATGTAAAGACTGCACACTCTCCTACCGTTGGCATACAATACNCGTCCCTGATCGGCCTTTGCGGACTGCACATCTATTAAGCCCCGTTTTCCAAGAGCGAAACTCAAATTTACATGAACTCAATTTGTGGTGGGTCATCGGAAAACTGGTTTTAATGCACGTTCGTAGTGTCGTCCCTGACAAACCTGTACAGTGTTCACAGGCTGATCCGGAACGGCACTTTCCGCCTTCAGTTTATTTATTATGCAAAGCGATCTGAAATAATATAATTATTGAAAGGGTGGTCCGTGATGACATTTTACGCAGGTATAAACCATCCGATTTTCCGAAGAAATGCCATAGGCCTATACTTATTTTGTTACTCGAAGCCTTTTTACAATTCTGTACTATTACTCACCGTTGACAGAAGAGCTCTTGTACGGCACTTCCGTAGTTGGCTTGGTAGCACTCGAGCTCCCGTCGGGCCTCTTCGGACACCAACGTCTCGGTTTTGATGCGCTGTATCCCTACTTCGTCAGCGAACTCGTTTGCTCCCTTGCCAACCAGTAGGATATGGGGTGTCTAAAATACATAAGGCCATTTGCATTGCAATCTGTGTTTAGCTTCCCAAACCACCAGACAGCGCGTTTTCTTACATTAGGTCAAGGAATTGTGCTTCTATGTTTCGCGACCCGAACCAGCCAAACCAATCCGGTTACTGGAATAAATTAGGCGATATAAATAAGGTAATGTGTTTGTCCCTAAGTTAAGTCCTCACATATATGGACTTAAGCGCGGACGGACAATTAACTCCGAAACAAAAACAATAATGCGTTCGGGTATTTTTTTAAGCCTATCAACCATGCAGGACAAGACGGAACAACCGGAGAAAAAGTAGATTTTCTTACTTCTAAGGATTTTCAGCTTTCATTTTAACATTTAAAAACTATTCTATTCTTTCTCCTTCCGAAAACATAACAGTCTGAGTTAGCCAAATACAATCAAATTGGAATAAAAAAAAACGGATTCAGAAACATCTGCGTGAGCATTGGTTTGTATTCACAACACAATAATTTATATGCCTCTCTTGACAAAACATGCACATGAACAAACTGACCTTATTGTATAAAACAAATTTATCACTTAGACAATCTGGTGCGATTTTTATCACCAAGTTACGGTTTATGAACAAAAGTCGTCAGTAAATGGTGCGATTATATTCATCACAGATCATGTTCAGAATGCGATGCCAAAAAATATCCAGTTGACAAAACGATTTTTACCGCATTTTACATTAGATGATTAGTATTATTTTGCATTCAAAGATCCATGAATGTTATGGCGCATTTAAACAACGCAACACTTGTAAGGCCCGTATTCACCAACTCATTCTTAAACTTAAGAATAAAGAATAGTCTTACACTCGATAAAAATACCTCACATTTTGAATACATACATGCTTAAAAATGGTGCTTATATCATTAACATATTGTTCTTAATTTTATGCTTAAAATTCATGTATTGCAATTTCATTATTTTACATTTCAGGACCAACATAACTTGGTGTGAAGGAATGCCGTTACATACATACATACGTAAATTACGTAAATTACATACATGTACTTATAACTGACGCAACACGGATCTAAGCACGTTTTATTCGCACCCGCCCACATACCTTCTCCATGACGGCGCGCGCCAGATCGATGGGGTTCTTCATGTTCTGGACGCAGGCGACCGCTCCGGAAGCGAGCGTCTTGCCGTCCATGATGACGGAGTCCATCTCCACTTCGCCATTTCTCGTCAGGACAGAACCAGTACCTGCAAACAAATGTCAATAATGTTATGTTTAAGCCCAAAATAAAACAGAATTCGTGCTTGCAAATAAACGTGCATGATTAAGTTTGGCTTCAAAATGAGCCGTATCATGGCCTGGAAATGTTAACTGTAGTTTTCTTTATATTAAACAAACAAAGATCATGTTACATATATCTTGATATATTTTTATCTCGTATATAATGTTCCAATTGTATCGAAATACATGTGTTATACATATCAAAATCTTGACCTTTGTATGTATACTAACACAAATTAGAAAATATATATGCGGGTACACGCATGTTCGACGGATGGATTATGCTACTCGTTTTGAAGGTAAATTTAAATCTTTGGATTAACAATAAATAAAGTCAGAAAAGCAGCATTTCGCCTAAAGGCTGTATATACGATTTCAATGTCAATTATTTATTTTCGCAATCGTAAACCGACATATTAATATGAACGAGGGATTAAATACTTATATTCTATAAAATAAATTAACAATCTTGATATAGTACAATAACTCAACAATTGTTTACTTAATTGAAATTAATAATGACGCTAAGATTTTTTTCCCCGAAATAACTTACCGAGAGCATTATATTCTTAACTTCTAGCAGGGATGTATTATACATCCCTGCTTCTAGTATTTGTGAGAGGTTTCATTTCCCGTAAATTTATCAATAGTCGTATTAAAGGCTGAACTTTAGATAGCAAACTCATAGTAATAAAAGCAAGTCGCATTTACTCGTATTTCTGATAGATAAAATCCACCACACAACCCCTTTAAGACTATCCGACTCTACAGCAAGGTCAGTCTACAGTGTTTACATGCCCGATATCCAATGCAATGATGCAATAATACTCGATGGGGTTAATATAACCGCCAAGATTGTTGGCAATAAAATCTACCACAATTATGTATGGGTAGAATGGTATGGTGTGGCGTTCGTGGAGTCTTTACGACGATCCACGCGGATAAGTTGTATATCTGTTTGAGCGATCAGTGATGCATAAGTCATATTAAATCAATCACATTCTTCATTTATTTACGTTGAACAGTGGATACAATAATCAGTAGGGACAATAGTATTTCACGTTGATGATTCCTACTTTCAAAAGATAAATGCTGTAGAGCGTCTACAATGACGTAAAGAGGTGAAATAACATTATTATGACATCATTACGTTATATAAGCCCACATAATGCCTCAAGAAATAGTAATTATTCAAATGTAAAGAAACATCACTAAGAAACAAATAACCCCTCTGAGGGCCCGATGTAATAATAGTGACAAGCCAGGAGGCCCCAAATTGTATATTGAACAAAGCCGAAGGCTGTCGCCAATAAACATGTTTGGGCTGCCTTGCTAGTCTCTATTGTGTCACTAAATTGGGTCCGTAGCGGGGTTTAAAATGTGTGATATTTTACTGATCATGTTCATCTTGTGTATAAAACAGTATATAATAACCGCTTTAAAAAGCATACAATTTTAAAGTATTTGTTAGCAAAAAGACAGCAACTCTAATGCCCAATTTTAGCCAAAACGACCTGCTTTTCCCAGTCCAAAGGGACCTGGCACCATTCTCAAAATGGTTAAAAAACACACTGGCAGCAGAAAAATGCTTGATTATATGAATATAATTTACTTTCAACGGCATCAACCAAATGATATCGCTTATAGATTACAGTATACTGATTAATTGAGTTGTTCAATGCTATTCTTCCTAGACGACTGCGCTTTTTTTTGTAAGATTAAGAACTCTGCACACCCGTTGAAAATCCAAACTGACAGATAGGCTCAGAATTACATTCCACGAAATTAACGTTATTGTCTATGTTGTAATGACTTTGATTATTCAGAAGATAAATACCATTATATGTATACGCCGCTGTTACACTGAGTTTAGACAAAATATAAATTAGCCGTATATATTATATCAACCCGTCTGTATAAAAATTCTACAAGTTACTAGTGTCATGTTACTAATCAGTAATTTATAATGTATGTAAATTTATCAAATAAGCTTTTGTTATAAGAAATGCTATTCTTAATAAAACTGTTCAATAAACTTCAATACCGCCTTTATAGAACCTACGTGTTCTTACCATCGATTGTATTTATTTGTATTTGTATTCTTAAATGAAAAGTATATGTTAAGTTATGTTATGCTGTAATACCTTTTAACTTGACAAAAATAATGCGTGCATTTAAGCATGAATACTATGTACTTTTGTATAAGTCTGAATAAACTGTCTGTCTGTCTGTCTGCCTTTCGCTATATACTCTTGAACAAATTCTTGTTTTACTGGAAGATATGTGTTTTCGTTGAAGCCACTCGCTATGATATTCTTCTCACAACTGTGTGCAGGAAAAGCATTGACGTTCACTAAGAAATCACTGTTATGTTTAGTGGAAAACTTGCGCGAAGACGAGTAACACTCAAATAAAAAAGTAGCTGGACAAATGCTGAAACAAAAACCCTGTGAAATTTGATTCGTGTCGAGTTATTTTTTACTTATCACGTATCATACCTTCTTATTTCTTAGAAACATTCAGCTTCGAATGTTCTTTAAGAAAGGTATCGTTATGGGGTCCAAATGTGCAAAAAGTTGACTTTATTTTCTACCAAACATTATATTATGTACATGTAGATTGAAAAAAGAGCTCCGCGGTCGGAGACTGATGCCCCCCCCCCTTCCCCTTAAAAAAACAGGGCCTTGATTCAGGATTTTTTAATAGGAGTCTTCCACCGTCCAAGGCCAATGCACATGTGAAGTATCAAGCCAATCGGTCAATGCGTTGAGGTGTTATTGATCGGAAACGAATTTCACACTTATTGTGACAGTGACCTTGACTTTTGACCTAGTTACCCCAATTTAAATCTACTGTCCAAGGCCAATTCACATTGGAAGTATCAAGCCAATCGATGAGTCAGTTGACGAGTTATTGATAGGAAACGATTTCACACTTAGTGTGACAGTGACCTTTGACCTAGTGACCCCAATTTTAATAGGGGTCATCTCCTGTCTAACGCCAATAAACACGTGAAGTATAAAGCCAATCGGTCCCTCCGTTCACACATAATTGATCGGAAACAATTTTCACTCTTAGTGTGACAGTGACCTTGACATTTGACCTAGTGACCCCAATTTCAATAGGGGTCATCAACTACCAAAGGCCAATGCACATGGGAAGTATCAAGCCAAATTGGTCACTCCGTTCAAAAGTTATTGATCGGAAACGAACTGGTCTAGTGACAGACAGACCGACCGACCGACATACCGACCGACATCTAGCAAAACAATATACCCCCTCTTCTTCGATGGGGGTCATAATAAGTATACTGTGGCCTCTATCATATGTTGAGGCCCTAGAACGTTCATATAGGCAAAGAAGGACATATGTACAAGTGTGTGAGGTACAATATAATTATATTGTATACATGTATACATAATATTAGAATATATGATACTGTATTCATATAATAGTAAATACCTGCATCAAAACTAGGGTCGTCTTCCAGCACAAGTATGGCTGCATGTACAGCATCGATGGCGCTGCCTCCCCGCATAAGGACGGCATATCCGGCGCGCACCGCCGCATGTGTCCCGGCTCTAGACGCTTTAACAAGCTTCTCTGGGATTGTCCAAGCGCCTCCGTGGACCATGATCACCGGCGTCGTCATTGTGATTTTTGCTTAATAACGGTTATTAAAAATGTCAGTAAATATTTCCGATAGATTGGTGATCGTTTAAATTTTCTTCTGATCAAACAACGAAAACAGTTTTTTTTATATTAATCAACAAGTTCACAAATCATATAAGTATAACTCTCGATCGAGTGAAAGAGAAACTTCATTGTTTTAGTACTTTTGAAAGATGTACTGTAAGTGTTTTATAACTCTTGATCGACAATAAATGTGTTCATACTATTGGTAAATATACTTCAAGTGTTGTATTTTAATTTCCCTGATACAGAGAACAACACGGTCCTTGATTGTGAATATATCCTTGAAAAATTTCCTTTTACCTTCCCTTTCCTCTGAAGAAATTTTCGGAGGCGTTATTGCACGTCGTGTTATATGGCCTCTGAGTTATTGTCAATACCGAGAAGATTTCAACAGTAAACGTACACGTTGTCTGGAAATGGTAAAATCAATTTCCACGCACTTTCTCTGGACGCAGACTGACAGTTGGAACCGATACATATATTCGTCAATGTTCTTCAGATTTCACAGAACACACTGTTGATGAAAACTGTTCTTCTGCCTGAAACAAAACACGATATGTTTTCCTACACTTATTTGTATTTTTTTTTCAAAATCGCCATTATTAATCCTTAAAGGAAGGAAACTTGAATTTTCACCAGTGATCAGAAAGGTATATACGGTATTTAAACGCCTCGTATCTTCTGTCATCGGTAAAGAGATTTCATCTTAAATGATGCAATGTATGCCTTTTATTAGACATTTGATCGCTCTGAATGAAATGCGGTGGATCGCACGTTTGCTCCGGACTTGGGATAGGTCCTATACATTTACCACGTGTTGAGACGAATACACTGAAACAGTTTATTTTTGTTCTCACGCATACGCTGTAAGGGAGAGCTTTACTACTTTGAGACTCATGCCTGAGTACATGTGAGCCTCGCTCTGTAAAAAGGGGGTTTAATGCATGTGCGTTATGTGTCGTCCCAGATAAGCCTGTGCAGCTCGCACAGACTAATCAGGGACGACACTTTCCGCCTAAACTTGATTTTCGCTACGACGATACTTCCTTTAAACGAAAAATACCATAAAAGCGGATAGTGTTGTCCCTGATAAGCCTGTGCGCACATGGATTAAACCCCATTTTCACAGAGCGAGGCTCATATTTTATGGACACGACTTTATCGTTCTAGAGTGGATTACAGAGCTGTTGCAAATCGGTGACCATGACGATTATATGTGTCGTGTTCTATAAAAAACTGGGCAAAATGCTTGTGCTTAAAGTGTCATCCCAGATTAGCCTGTGCAGTCTGCACAGGCTAATCCGGGACGACACTTTAAGCCTAAACTAGATTTTCGCTAAGAAGAGACATTATTTAAACCAAAAATTCCATAAAAGCGGAAATTGTCGCCCCTGATTAGCCTGTGCGGACTGCACAGGCTAATCTGGGATGACAATTTACGCACATGCATTTTGTCCAGTTTTCTCAGACACATATCAGAAAGACGGAAAATGGAAGAAACGTCGATGGTGCAAAGGTCTATACATAAACATACTATATACATATACATACACTAATTAATACTTATTTTGAGAGACTAGTTGATTGGTTGAGGGATGGATGGACGGATTTATCATCTTAATGCGTTAATGAGACAAGAAAAATGTTGATATTCACTTGATATACCACGTGCATTAAATCTAAAACACGGTTATAACATAAAATAATTCTATCCAGACGTTAATGAAATCATTAAATAACGACTACAAATCAACGAGCAACATGATGATTTCGTGATAAAAATCTATATTACAATACTCGGTGTTGTTAAGCTTCGCTGCCACGTGTACGTCATGCCCATGTTTTTCTTGGAGCCACTTGCCATCCCACATTGCTGACGTAAGAATACCATCGATCAAATGAATAGTTGATATCCGGACATCCAAGAATCCACATAAGATATGTAGATAGAGTCAACGCAAACCAATTGTATCACCACAAACGATATTTGCATTCATTTTTTGAAAGGATTTTACATGTGTTTGTTTTAACCCACAGATTTGTGTTTTTTTTCTAAATTGAAGCTCATTTTGGAGTTAGTATATTATTTACCATTATCGGTCACTTGCGTAAGAAATGTCTAGCCGCGAGCTTCTCGCAATGATTGAGAAATCAAATGTGAAAGAATTTATTATTTCGGGGCATCGATCCAAATTCACAAAAATCAAACAATACAATGCGTTATTATTGTAAGAACATAGTCCGAATTGCGTCCTTAACTATATGTTATAAAGTTGTCCGATAACCGGTTCATCGAATGACAACGATTTAACGGTTACTTAAACACCTTGATACCAACCGGTATTGACCGAATCCGTGAAATGATCTTTATTCTCTGGCGCAATATAGCGCACAACAGAAGTTTAGGAATTCTACCCACACATGCACGCATACACACATTTTATGAATATTTTGTAATCAATGCAAAATAATAGCTCCTAATTTTCTAGTAATAATAATGCGATCTTTTCAGCAACGTACTACTTTACACGTTTAGTATTGCATGCAGTGACGTTCCACTTTCATTTAAAACATGTCGATAATTGTTTGTCAGACTTGCATCATTATTTACTGAACCGTTAGATACAAAAGGCATTATTTAATTAATCATTACCATTATTTGTTCATACTATGTTAAAAGCAAGTAAATTCATACATGTCCAGATAAGTGAACTGGCTAAAAGAATGCAACTTACTACATGTTTTGTTTTACAGTTAACACTCTCGCTCAAGTGATGCTGTACCCAGAACATTATATTCATAGTAGTAATGTATACTTGTTATGATCTATCATATCCCATACATTGTATCTTGTCTTTGTTTATAAAATAAATATTGGTCTAAGAACAAAGCACTTCATTTTCTAACTTCTACTACTTTTATTCTCACTGCTAGCTAATTACACCAAAATAAACTACACAGTCATGGCTTCTTAATACTTAACAAATCATTGTTTAGTTATTGTTAAAGATATTATGGTCGAACTAGAGTAAACAGTATTCAACGCAGCTTTGTATACGGCGAAACAATCACCGGATTATACTAAATAATCAATAATAATCCATATACATGTAGTTTTAAGTTTGCGACAAATCGAACTTTTCATTAAAAAAAAAATACGCGATGGACTTATTGTGTGTTCGTAAACTTAAATGGTAAATAAACAATGCATTTACACGAAAACAATTCTTTGCTCAAGTTTAACATACCTTTAAATAATCCCACTGTTGACAATCCACTGCATGTGTACACACCTCGCTCACAGTATAACATTGATTGGTAGCTGCGCGCACACCCACGATTTTGATTGGTTAACTGAAGCACACCTCCGCACAGAGGGAAAATGTTATGTACGGAAGGCTGTTTTAGTCAAAACTCCGCAAATGTTATGTTATTTTGAAATGACGTCATCGACAAACGCTGGTCGAAGCGATCAGTTGAATACAGATGACGACATAAGTGCATATAATCTTGGTTTATTTTGTCGCCACATTGAATATATTTAAAACTCTCCGAATGTTACTATGGCTCGATTGGTCATTGGTCATTGTCGGCTCGGGTACTACTTAAATGTACCCCGGGTACTCTTAAGAATACTTAAATGTACCTCGGGTAAGGAAAATATACTTAACAATTTCCAGACTCATGGCTGTGTAAGATTTGAATCACATTTGAAAAAAAGTAATTTCAATCGCTCTGTTGTGCCTGATGTTCTGTGAAGGTTGTTTTACAGATTAGCTATGAAATTCGCGCTTTCGACGAATATAAATGTTAAACCGATAGATCGATAGAAAATTCAAACGACTCTATAGATTATTGAACATTATTACTTTGAGAACATAGTCTTAATTGTGTCAATAACTATCTGTAATAAAGTTGTAATAAAGTTGGCCGATAACTGGATCATGGAATGACAATTCACCGGTTACTTGAACACAGAGCGGTATTGACCGAAGATTTAACCGAACGGGATATTGTATTACTCGACTTTAACTTCTGTGTAGATGATCCTTATTCCATGGATAAATCTGGCGCAAAACAGCAATTTGATAAATGTACTAACAAATACACACTGAACTCATTTGATTAATATTTGTTTGTACAAATTTACTGGTGTACTAATGCATGGAGTGGCGTTCCAATTCCTTTAAAAAGATGTTTTCAGAATTGTTTGTCAGACTTCCACCAAGAGGATTTATTAGTTCTTAAGAAATGCATGTAGTATAGTCATTGCTGTCAAGATAATGGAACTGACAAAAATGTAACTTACTGTTCATTGTGTTGAATAGTTTAAGCTCTCACTCGAATTGAGATATACCTAGATCAATATATTCTAGGGATGGAGCCGAATATCCGAATATTTGAATATTCGAAAATCGGCCGAATATACGAATCCAAAATTCATATTCGAATATTCTATTTTTATGCAAAGATACTTCCAAAAAAAGGTATATGTACATGTGCAAAGTCGCAGATTTGGTTTCCATTATAAGTCATTGCTTAAATAACAGCTGCTAGCAATGAACGAGGTGATAGGCGGAAAACGGGAGGGTATAAGGAAAGGGACAAATCGTCAATTTACTCTCAATTCAGAGTAATGCAATATGTACTTACTATTTTCTGAAAATCAGTAAAAAATGACAGCAGATTTATGTAAAACATTAACGTATATTGATAAACATATACAAATATGTGTATTGACTGGTTTGTTAACCTCAGCGGTCAATTGTATAAACAGTGGTTAACAATAACTGTAGTAACTTGATTACCGTAGTTATTTACATGGTTATGTTACCGGCATATATTTGTGTTTGTATAAACGATGGATACTTCGTTGTAACCTAACCATTGAAATTTGTTAACTTAGCACAATAAAATTACCAACAATGCAACCCTGAAAATGACGTCGTTTTCGCGCAATTTCTCAGAAGAACATTGTTCAATATAGCCTCTGACTCTGCCAGAAGAAATTAGCGAAAAACGGGCTAAAACCTTTGGTGACCGAGAGGTAGACGTTTTTCAGAACGTAATGAAAGAAAATCTTCATAAACTCAAAGGAAAACAAAGCGGCCACTCGTTACCTAATAACTTAATAAGTAATGGACACCATGTTGTAGTCAGAAACTTGGTACAAGACATTATTTAAAGCCCCATTAACACTCAAAATCAAAGATTTTTTTTTTATATTATATATATATATATGATTATAATATTTGTTTCTTCAAGGCCATTGATTATTATGCTCTTCTTTTTAATTAAATACTGAATATATGTAAGATATTTCAGAAAAACACATTACCGTAATTCTAATTTATTTCAATACATCTAATTGATTTGGATTATTTTCCATCGATACTAAGTATGCTTTTGGTTTCGCTATTTTTTTCTGGAATTAAGAACCACGGCGATTTAATTGGTTTGAATGTGAGAAACTTAATTCGGATTAGATAATCATTGATAGGTAACGAATGGCCGCTTTGATTTGCTTTGATTTTATGATGATTTTCTTTCATTAAGTTCTTAAAAACGTTTACCTCTCGGTCACTAAAGGTTTTATCACGTTTATCGCTTATTTCTTTTGTCAGAGGCTATATTTGTCAATGTTCGTCTGACAAACTTCGCAAAAACGACGTCATTTTCAGGGTTGCATTGGTGATAATTTAACAGTGGTAAGTTAACACATTTCAATGGTTAGGTAACAACGAAGTAACCATCGTTAATTCAAATACAAATGTATGGCGGTATCACAACGATATAATTAACTGCGGTAATCAAGAAACTACAGTTAATATTAACCACTGTTTATACAATTGACCGCTGAGGTTTAAAAAACTGTCAAAACACAGATTTTTAAATGTTTATCAATATACGTTAATGTTTCACATAAAGTTACTTTCATTTTTGACTGATTTTCAGAAAATAGTTTGTACATATTGCATAACTCTGAATTGAAAGTAAATTGACGATTGGTCCTCTCCTTATACCCTCCCGTTTGCCAATTATCATCTCGTTCATTGATGACAGCTGTTTTCAAAGCAATGACTTATAATGGAAACCGAAACTGCGACTTTGTACATGTACTCATAACTTTTTTGGAAGTGTCTTTGCATAAAATTGAATATTCGAATATGAATTTTGAATTCGAATATTTTGCCGATGTTCGAATATTCGAATGTTCATATATTCGGTCCCATCCCTAGTATTAATTGTTCCAACATACTATACAGTCATATTACTAAGTGTGGATCTATGCACTGTGTTTACAAATCGCTAAAAAAATAATTCAAATACCAATTTCATATTTAGTTCGCTGTCAGTTCAGTATGTATACTGTACTCTTCACGTGGATATTCGAATCTTTTGCATACAAATGAAAGTAAACAAAGAATCTGCGAAGTCTTTGCATCGGTCCTCGCAGCTTCAAGACATCGAGAGTCGACTGCAAAATTGCATCAGTTTGATTTATCTTTTTTTAACCAATTTGTCGCAAATTCGTTGAAAATACGCGTTCGGACTTTACCGAGCATACACCTTTATATCTATCTAATGTTTTAAACGGGAGGGTACACTGTTTTGGTGTTTGTCTCTTGACGGCGATTATTTCCCATCAGGTACACGAAAAGGTATTTTTGTTTATGAAAGAAAGTTTTTTTGCCATCGATTTAAAATCCAAGCGTGTGTTATAAAACGTATGAAAGGAACTGAGAAACCATTATTGTTTTGCCATAATTCTGGTCTACTTATTAGGCTTAAACATTTGAGACGACAACCCCTGAGAATTGAGCATTTTGTTCGGTAAAAGTTGTCGATTCTGATTTCATTTTATACATCCGTTCCTCATCACTTGATTAAACCACTGTGCCACTACTACGACTTCTGCTACTGCTGCTGCGGCTTCCATTGCTAGGCTGCTGCTGCTACAGCTGCTACAGCTGCTACTGCTTCTTCTGCTACTGCTACTTCTACTGCTGCTGCTACTGTTACTACGACTGCACATCACACACTCGAACTTTAGGGTAGAGAAAAATCACCATATGAAAAGAATAAGTTTTTGTCATATTTAAATGTAATATTTATGTTTAATCCCTGGATTTAGCAAAATGGAGAGGTCATGAACGCTGCTGCTTTTTTAATGCTATTTTACTACCATTATTTCTACAACATTTAACCATTGCGACTGTCATCTTGATTACATTTAAGCTGATGACAAGCGCACATTTGACTATTGAATTTAGCAAATTAATATTTGAATATTTTGTATTAAACTGTTTGGGAAAGGATTAAGCCCGCTGCAAAGTATTCGATCTGAATATAAACGGTTTTAAGAGCCAAGCTGGGTGTTTCGTGACTGTCTTTCAATTGCACAGTTTTGAATTTTATTTACACTATACCAATCTGGTCATGTGAATTCATTTTGAAGTTGCTCTTTTTAAATACGCTTGGATAAAGACGTATATTCATACCCGTATTGATCTTAATTTGTTAAAGTATGAAAGAGTATGTTATTAAGTATTCTCGTCCGTTCTTCTTTAAATATTTGCGAGTCGCGGATATAAAGCTTAATAGCAACTGTTTTCTTTATGAATTATAAACAGGCATGTGGCTTTTGAAGCATTTAACAACCGTTATACAACATTCATACTTCTAAGTATATGCGCAAAACTTAAAGCACATAGGTCGTCGAAATATCGGTTTCCACTTTAAAATGGTATTATATAATTATATAATAGAAATGATGATATTATATTATAGAAATAAGCGATATTTACATTTTCGCTGGTCATAAAAACGCACTGTTATACACACTAATTTATTTAATAAAAGAAAAAAGGTTTGAAAAATTGAAACCCCAGGCACAGAATAAGCGTAAGAAGAGGCATGATAAAATGACCTTGATTTCGCTTTAACCAACTTTGATAGAATGCTTTGTAGGATGTCAAGTGTAAACTTATAATGATCTATAATACTTACAATTATGTTGTCAAATTAAAAACAATGAAATACTGAAAAAACAGTACATGCACTCTGTTATAATATACATATACAAGCAAGTTTTACCGTGTTTATAATTGGTATTGCAATATGAATTTCAAATATATGTTCACCAAAGAAATTCCCCTCAAGTAAGACGACTCTTCCATGGCACAGTCCCTTTAAAAAGCGCATGACGATGCCCAAATCAGAGGATGTGAACTATGTTTTGATAGTGCAGTCGGTAAGGCAATTCATTTAAAGTCATTGATTAGATGATGAGTATGGGACATATTGTATTGGTTTAAATTTCTAGTTCTACTATAAGTCTTTTTTTGTTACGGATTACTGGACAAAAACACTTGCTGTGTAACATAGCAGGAATGTACCATTCGACCGTCGGAACAGAAGAGGTATGTTTACTTCACCTACACAACAACAACAACAGCAACAACAACAACAACACCGACATCTACTAATACCACTACCACTACCACTACATCTACCTCTACCACTACCATTACCAATACCACAACCACTACCATTAATACACGGGTTTAAATACATGTTGATATACCTATATATAAAGCTATACCAGACTCTTGTTTTTCTGTATTGAGTATACACTTAAATGCAAATAAAACCACTGGACAGTCTACTTCAAACACACTGGTATTCACAACAAGGGCAATTGTTCTGCAGGCTTTCAACTAATGCTTTCCAAACGTGTCAACCCGGATTATACAGAACAGAACATAATTTTATTACACACAAACTCTACAGTTTCTAGTGTTAAACAAAATCATAATACAAAATACATGAATATTGTAAGTTGATTTTGCAGGAATGTTATACAATAGTTATGGATGAACTGTACAAATATTTGAAAAAAACTTGTTTTATATCACATTTTAACAGTTTATCTAGCTAAATAATGAACCGCTTTAGTATATGGGTGTCTTGATTATCAATAGAATAAAAAACGGTAATTCTAATTTTGAAGAGCACAAAACAATAAAATTCGAATTTAAACCACATATTATTTAAGTAGCAACGGCACAATTACAAATTTTAATTTACTTATTTTATATGCATGACATACATGTATATCAGCATATAATCTACAATCAGTAAAACATAACAATAATTATGATTTCGAAGGAGCACAAACTAAACGTTTGAATCTCAATCACATATTAAAGAAGAATCGGTAAGAAACCGGAGTATGCATGTATGTATACTTAATGTGAATGCAATATCTTTATCAGCATATCCTATAAACAAAACAAAACAAAACATGTTGAAATATAGCATATCACATGCTGATAGAATGTATTTAATGTAATACGTAAAGCTGAACATATACAATAATTATACATTATTATTGATATTACGATGACGAATCTTGAGTGCTTCTGAAATGAATTATGAAGCAAAGCAGAAACATATTATGACATGGAGTTTATTTGGTAGTGCGGGCGGGTTAAATCACCAAATCAAGATTCAAGATAATACTAATGTTATTATAGACTTAGCGATGTAAGAATTATTCCTGCTGCATTCCTCTCCCTTGAAAACCTTAAGTTGAACGCTAAAACAACGGGAATGATAAACGTAAAACAAAAACTAAAGTTTGCAATATCTGAGGAGACGATTGTGGATTGTTTTGACTTGACTGTGCGTCCAACTCGTGTACGGTATGGTTGACCATTTGACACCAAATCTGGTCTTGATTCACATGCAGTGTAAGAACCTACTATAATTGCAGGTTCAGTATCAACTTTAATAGCGGATTCAGTATTGAGTATTTTGAGAAACTGAAATCATCTGCTCCTAACAGTTGAGAATGATATTTTTGAAGTGGTCAATTTGGTTGTTACGTTGATGCCCAATTTAATAGGTTACAGCTGTAAACTTGTGTAGCACCTGGTAGAGTTCTACCCGTGACAAATTTAGAATAACCTTTCTTTTTGCCTGGATGCCGCTATTTGCGAGAGAGTGGAAACCTGCTTACGAGGCATTGCCATGGAACATTCGAGCCACTCTAAATACATTTGTACTCCGAAGGACATAAAAAAATAGTGTTTTCCTTCCAAAAGCAAATAAGGACTGCATGTTGTAATTTCGAAACATAATGCTCTGTAATCCATCATGTTAAATAGTAAATGGTCATCCCATTCATCTCTGGAGTGGTTCACACGTATGGCCAGCAATGCTTGTATTGTACGATTATGCCTGTCCATTTAACCACCAGAACGAGGATTGTAAGGAACAGTTTTTTTTGTATTCCTTAAAGTAGGCACATGTGCTTAAAAAGACGGGATTCAAATTCAGGACATTGCTCTGAGTGCATAATTGTGAGAACTCCATATCTACATATGATGTTAGTGACAAGTATAGCAACAGTAAGTTCTGTATGGTCCTTGAAAGCGATTGCTTAAAAAAAATTTGCTTTCGTGCAACTCTTTTAAAATTGCAGACATTAAGTTTGATGGAAAAACAAGTCTTAAGCTCTTGTCACATGTTGCCCAAAACAAATTGTTATTTACTGTCAGGGATTCCCATTAAGTCATCAAGATTGTCACATTTTTAGCTATATTCATTGATAGCAGACTTTGATGGCTTTTCACATGAATCGGACATAAACTATAACAGAGTTTTACTGTCTGAATCACTACTTTGCGTTTCCTCTGACTTTTCATGTGACCAATTTGTATCCACTTGGAACACACAGCAGCGCTTTTGATTTTGTTTCTGCAGGGGTCATGTATGATATCATCATACAAAACAATGTAACTCATCCTCAGTAAAGTGTCTTTCAGTTGAGTGCTTTAGACAGCATTGTCAACACCTCCCACTATCCAATTATGTTCATAGTCAAAATTACTTAAAACATGAAGTTCTGGTCCATCTTCACTACTATTGTCTGGTCAGCATGTAGTAGAAACGCTGGTGTCTGGAGTTAGGGTTCGAGCTAAAGTATTGCCTTATGACCTTATATCATTGTAATCAGTACAGCTTTCACACTTACAGAGACGGTTTCTCAACGGAAGTCTAGCCATTGTACCAGCATTGCTATACAATCAACCTTTCCTATATTTAGCTGTATTCCGTAGGTGTCTAACACGGTTAAACATTGAGCAAGCATGCTCTCAGGTTACTTGAAGTTGTTTATCCGTAATTGTAAAGCATGAGCAAGAAAGTTTCGGCCCTATAAGTAATGCTTTAATTCTTTATCAAAGGTCATAACAGCTCGTAGCTCAGTAATAGTCGTGCTATACGTCTGTTGTGTCTAATTAAGTTACTAACCTGCATACGCAATAACTCGTTCAACACCATCCTGAACTTGGAAGAGAACCGCATCAATTCCCATTTGTGACCAATCTCTGTCAAGTATGAACATCCAAGTGGTTGTGGAAAGCCTAAACTTGGAGGGGATACCCGCTCTTCTTTAATCTGTTTAAAACTTTATTGGCATTCTCCAGACCAAAAGAATCGCTTTCTTTTCTGTCAGTGGAAACGCAATTGGTGCAAAATTGGGAATATACTTGCTGTAGAAATTCAAAAGACCTAGGAAGCTTTTAATGGCTTTCTTATTGTGGGGAATAGGTCATGAATGAACATCCTCGATTGTTGATAGGTTACACGAACCTCCATGTTATGAAACAATGTGACCTAGATATTCAACTTGTGTTATGAACAAATAACATGCTATGTGTCTTCCAAAGTTGTCGTCTGATATGTCACTTAACTGACTCAGAAGACCGTTAAGCTGGTTTTGTTGGTCAGTATTAATGGTTTGGAAAGCTTCATCATATGAGTAGACCATGTAATTGAGTCTCGAATTCATCTCATTCACAGACAAAATTGGCAACAAGCTGGCAACTGTAAAAAATCGATTCCTTTTCATACTTCCATTTGTAAAATTTATATAAGTAACCGGGATATCTGTATGACAATGTGTATGCTGCATGTGTTGCTATGTAAATGAACCTCCAATAAAACACATAGTTGATGACAAACTGTGAACTGTTTTAGAACGGACGAGCCCCCAAAATTTAGCTGATTTACCAATAAGTTCTTTCAATAACTGTTAGCCCGGCTTATTAAACAGAAACAAATGCCATGACATGAAGTTTATTTGGTAGTACGGGTGAGGTGTAGTATCGAATCAAGAATCTTAAATATAAGCTTATTAAACTTAAATGTTTTAAAATACTTTTACTCGTAAACGTAGGAAGGAATTATCTATCATGTTCGTGTTCATGAGAAAAAGCCCAGTTTCATCAAAGTCAAGGGCTTATAAACCCTAACAGGCATTTTTGGACCTCCGATAAACATAACTTAACACCATGAAGTCCATGAGGAATAAATTGTCCGCGAATACGGTAGACTAGAATTGACTGGTTACAAGACAAAAAGAATAAAATGTAATAATAGGCTTAGTAATGTTAAAATCATCTTTCCTGCTACACAATTACACCACATGTATGCTTGGTAAGCTACAAATGTTGGATGAACCTTACAACTTTGTGTTACAACATGTGGTATCACTGCAGAAAGTCGTTAATTCGAACGCGAATTCCGTACGTTAAATCATGACAAACTCTCATACTGTGGGGGCGAGATTGCGGTGGGGGTGGGTGGACTTGATCAAGGGTCAATCCTTAATGGAAATTACACTTTGAATTAAGCTATCATTATTATTGGTACAATGAAAGCGACCTTGAAATCAGTTTTTCGTTTCTATAACAGCTTCTATTAAAATAATGAATTAAAGGTACTTTAGCATTTTTATGAAGTTCGTCATTTAAGACTTTAAAAATATGTGAACATCTGAACTAAAGAGCTCCAGTATACAACAAGAAAGAATTTAAGTAAGACATTTTTTTTATACCACCAGGTCTCTACCATAATGACCTTTGGGTATAAAATTTATCGCCTAAAAAACTCGGCCATCCATGTTGTAACACGAAAATATGCATCTTATAATTTACACGTATTGTCACATAATATAACGGAAACAACAGAAACGCTCCAAATTATTCAATCGTTTCGTGTAAAGCATTACAATTTGATAAAATTAGATTGATGAATATATACGAAAATGTACTTTCAATATGAGTCTACATAATTATTGTTATATCGATCCCTGATTTAAAATTGTTCTTTTAGTTTGTGAATGTGTGACAAAACGTACGAAAATTGTCATTTCGAAAACCTGTGAACAAGTCCCTTCAAGTGTCACACCATTGCATTTGTGTATATAAATAATAACCACAATTAAATACATTTGTCAATATTATGTTTCAATGTAAACGCACGTATAGCCCCTATACAACTGAACACCGAAACGAACCAATACGTTCATGAACGCGACATCTGGATAATGCACTAAAACCAGGGTAAGTTGACAATGTAAACAGCGAATGTATTAACCTATTGCATGTTTTTTTTTGCAGAACATGTGAGATTGGTATGGTTAATAATCGGATTTAACGCTTGAAAGCACCGACATTTTAATTCACTCTATTAACGAAAATATTTAAGTTTTAATCGGGTATGCTTAGCTTGATCTTGTATATGTTTAAACAGGGCTTAAACAAACAAATGTATAGGTCACTGGTTTAAAAAGTTTTGGAATTATTGAAAGATGCTGTATATTTCGATATGCTTTTAAAGGAAACAGAACTTGTGTTTATTTAGTACAGAAGGGTGCATCAGTGTGCAAAATACAGTTTAACGGAGCATTTCGTGGAATTGTATTCACCTTCATCGAGCGAAACATTTGGAACATACTTGAAATACGTGAGGTAGAAATTTACAAAAGGTTAGAATGCATCTACTACTACTACCTCTGCTGCTGCTGTTGCTGCTGCTACTTCTACAACAAAACATCAACAACAACTTCTACTACTATTTCTACTACAACTTCTACTTTAACTACTAATGCCTTAGCTGTTGCTGCTGTTACTTCTACTGTCACTATTAATACTGCTACTTCTGCAGCTACAGCTGCTGCTGCTGTTACTAGAAAACTTTTTCTTCGACTTCTTCTGTTACTTCTATAACCACTATGTCCACCATCACCACCATTACATCACCACCACCACTTCCACCACCACCACCACCACAACCACCACCACCACCACCACCACCACCACCACCACCACCACCACCACCACCACCACCACCACCACCACCACCACCACCACCACCACCACCACCACCACCACCACCACCACCACCACCACCACCACCACCACCACCACCACCACCACCACCACCACCACCACCACCACCACCACCACCACCACCACCACCACCACCACCACCACCACCACCACCACCACCACCACCACCACCACCACCACCACCACCACCACCACCACCACCACCACCACCACCACCACCACCACCACCACCACCACCACCACCACCACCACCACCACCACCACCACCACCACCACCACCACCACCACCACCACCACCACCACCACCACCACCACCACCACCACCACCACCACCACCACCACCACCACCACCACCACCACCACCACCACCACCACCACCACCACCACCACCACCACCACCACCACCACCACCACCACCACCACCACCACCACCACCGCCACTTTCACGATCACCACAACTATCAACACCACTATCAAAACCAATACCACCTCAACTACCACTAACATGAGAGGCTATAAAAGGCTTTTGAATATGTACGGATGGTTATACTGATTTTGTTGCGGATTATACTGACGACATAGATAAGGATTTATATTTTGGTGGCGTTTTTATTATTGTTACTGTTCATAAAAATGTGATTATTATTATGATGATGTTAGAGAAAACGATGATGGATTGATTATGAATACGATGCACGTGAGGACTATGATGAATACGATGAATGTTACAGATGGTAAAGATGATGCTGATGCCGTTGATGATATTGACGAAGATGACGACTATAATGACGATGATGTTCATGATGATGTTCATGATGCTTATGATTCTGATGAATATTCGTTCTCCCTGTAGGCTGCTATGGACGAGGAGGAGTACGGTATGTCTGGAGACGACGAGGTAGAAGAAGAGATCCGGCAAACAACTGAGGGACTCACACCTGAGCAGAAAGCAAGTGAGTTCCATGTCAAGCGATCTAAATATGAACCATTTGTATATGATATCGAAATGCAAAGCAGATGCGAAACTCTCACGTTTAGACGTTTAGAGTCTGTTATGTTTCGAGTATTTGTACGTAATTAAGATACAACCGATTGATAAAATATCATCGAAGTGCATACGTATCGAAAGATATATTATAACAGTCATGGTCACAATTTTGCAATGATACTTCAACATTGACTACATACTGGTTTTAAAATAGGTTTTGAATGGTTGAAGTAGCGTAACGTCCTTTAAATTCGAAAATTAGGAAATGCTTATTTCCGCTGCAGAACATCATCACATCAACTCATGATTGAACATGGTCGATACATAAATGTAGAACGAAACGAAAGGTTATGTATATTAACTATGCCTTCGACAGACGTAAAGTGTTGTTAACTTTAACACTTGTTTTGTTGTACCACTATTGAATTATATGTGTTCACATTGATATTATACCTATATTCATTTTGAATGTATTTGTAAATGCAAGGGCCGGTGACCGTATAGCAAATAAACTATATATTAACTGTAAATAATCACTCAACACTTAGCAAAAAATGTAACATTACACTAGCGTTCCGTTTGCACTTGTTATACCTGGGTAACGACACTAATATATTCTAACGTGCACAATGAAAACAAAAATATACGAGTAAATTGACGACACTATACGAAATAGAACTTAAACAAATAAGTAAAAAGTAATTAGTATTATAAAATACGAAACCCGCAATAGGTCTACTTAATCTTTTAAGTACACGAAGCGACTTGTGTCAATAGACTTCTCAATATGTGCCACTTACCCACACTTTCTAAGCTTGTCGTGCTCTTTTATGTAAATAAGGTCAAACAAAGTTAATTATAACATATACTTATTAACATTATGACAGTAAATGAATAGCTCGTTCTATTTTCAGACATCAAGTCTATCTACGATATGACAGACACTGACAAATCCGGCTTTTTGACGACGAAGGAGCTTCGTAAGGGGCTTCAACTCCTTGGTCTAAACCCAACTGTGTCAGACGTGAAGGAACTCGCTAAGAAATACAACATCAAAAACAGTATATTATATATTAAGTTGTTTAATGAAATATTTTATTTAAAAAATAATAATTATAACGATGAGGATGATAACGATGACGACAATGATTATGATGCTGGTGATGGCAGTGAGGATTATGATGGTAGTAATGATGATACAAAAATTGACGATGATTATGGTGATTATACAATTAAAACATATTCTAAAAGAGGATATGTTTAAATATTTTGATAATAACATATAATGCTATTTATAAAGAATTAAAATAAATTACAGCTTGGTATTCTTTCGGCGTACTTAACTTAATGCTGTATGATAAGTATATACGTATAGATTATCGTAAAATTATAAATATATCCAGCGCTAAAAAAAATGGGGCTTATTCGTTTTATCATAGCCGTGTATCGTTTTAATTTTACCCATCAACCAAAACAGATTATTGTATATTGAAATTACCCCCATTTTATGGAATACAATATTTCCATTTATAGGAACGGTCAGCCTTGAAGCTTTTGAGCAAATCATGGAGGAAGAACTTCTTAGCAAAACAAATCAAGAATTCGACCTCTTAGAAGCTTTCCGGTAAGGAGATATGGTTGTGTGAAAACAATGTAGCAACAACTGAAATAAACACTTATAGTTGATACTGTACCTGCAGCTACAGTAACGAGAAACCAAGTGGAGGACATGCTTGGGGCCAGATAGAAGCTTGTGACGATTCTAAATATGAAACGATTTGCATGCGAGGATTTCACATGTTTTATATTTAAAAGCAAATAAGCCGATTTAAGTGAGAATTAAACACAAAAGCATACATTTAAATGCTTAGGTAGTGAAGTAAATGTATAGCCATTTGAGTTTCCGGATGTACAGTTGAAAATTATAATCGATTGAAGCCTAACTGGTTTTGTGTTTAAAAGGAATGACTTTTCTCAAATTTAAGTTTAAAAGGGGTATAACTGAAAATAATTGTGAGATTGAACTGGATGTATAGTTGTCTCTCTTCTTGACAATTTAATCACTTCTGTTCATTGGATAAATATCAAAATCTTTGCGACAAAAGGGAAACCCGATATTCATGAATTGATCAGTACCAATTTGTATATGTTTATTTTTTTCATAGGATATTCGATCGTGACAAAAACGGAACGCTTGACCGCGAGGAGCTCAAGCGGTGCTTAACCAGTCTGGGCGAGCAACTAACTGACCAGGAAGTGGACGAACTCTTTGACCAACTGGACACTGACCGGAGCGGAACACTGAGCGTTATGGGTAAGATCGTTTTGTATGCGCAAAACCTGGTTCTTTCCAGGAGACGGACTCGAGAGTGGCTCAATAAGCGTAAGACTTTCGATTTAGTCGAGACAACATAAATAGGTCCAACCTATTTTTTAATTGTTTGTAATGACGTTTATTATTTTAGTGTATTAATTTGAAATTGTGTCATTGTCCTACACGTTTTCAAGCGTAGTTAAGGCAATTCCCCGTCCTTCTGATACGGCTTTACTTTGCACTTCTTATATTATTTCTGTTTATAAGTTCACGTTCTAGGCTTCGGAATTTTAGAAACATTTTTTAAACTGTACTTTTCCCCTGCTGTGTTTCGAAAAAAAAGGCCAGCTTGAAATACGCTTGCTTTTGTTCTAAAAAAGACGTGCTTATTATTAAATAAGTTATGCGTTGCGACCAAAACTGCTTAACAAATACATTTATCAAGTTACTTTTATAAAATTCTACCTCAACATAACAAGTACGTGCCCCAAACTGTGCAACCTTTTCTAATGCTACATAAAGAAGGATTGCTCGTGGTATCGTACAAGTTTCGTCAGAAGGCATTCAAGGTTGTAACTGTCGTTAACTATCATATCCGTGTAGAAATGTGCCTAAAAAACTGGTTCCATACATACATTGATAGATTGCTTAATGGTTTGTGTGTTCCTTTTGCAGAAGCGTCGAAGTTATTAGGATGAGCCAGTCAACCGCATCATCTTCATCGTCATATCAACTTTAGAAATCTTCCTTGGAATCGAAGCACACCGCGTCATTGAAACTGGAGTTATTCCTCTTTGATAACGACGGAAAACGTATCCTAGTGATAGGAATACTTACCCTTCAATTGACGCACACATCGCACAAAAACTTAAGTTATTGATCTTAGATTCGATGAGCACCTCTTCATTGAAACAAGATTTTTTTTATTATTATGACGGAAAAAGCACCCTGGTGATGGGAATTCTTACCCTTCAATTTGACGCACACATCACACAATGACTTAAGTTTCTATCTTAGAGTCGAAGCGCACCTCGTCATTAGTTATTAGTCGGACACAGCATCATTGTAACGGAGTTCTTTCCTTTCGATTCGTATCATATATCACACAATAAGTTGGGGTCTAGGCACCATCATAGCTTTGATTATGGCGCGTACCCCATCATGTGTAACTGATATCATCCCCCCTGTAAGCACGACCGAAGTAACGGTTTGCTCTTCAACATTGCCGTTCGTTTTACAACGAATATTTGTGTTCTTATCCATGATTTAAATCATATATATTGTATATATACACGTTGAAACACAATATTTAGTTATGGTTTACAATTGATTTGAAAACATTTTTTTTTTGTTAGGCATATTATGCACAACATGAACATGGTGGTCCTGTATTGTCGGCTTATTTTGTTATTTTCATGCAACTAATGCTTTATTAACATGCATCATCATATGAATAATATCAGTTAGAACAGAGACTGAAACATGATGCAATCAATATGTATTTACATGAAAACGTACGCTTTGTTATGACTATGTGGACATAATTATACAATGCTTTGTTGAGAATGAAGTTTATCCATAAACAACAATACATGAATCCTAGTCCCTTTGGAATGAGTTGTACAGGTAAACTTACAGCATACCAACACATTCTGTGGCCGTCCATTTGTATTGCAGTTTAACTTTTGACACGGCTCCGCACTGTCATACCGTAACAAAACTTTCGACGTATTCTTTTTCTTGATCTCAATACTAACTTCTACGTCTTTTTTTAAGGCATTTCGTCATTTCTACTTAACAATAACAACAACATATTTTACTACTACTAATACTATTACTACAACTACTACTATTACTGCTGCTTGTGCTGCTGTTGCCATTACTTATACACTACTTCTACTACTAATATTACTTATACATGTACTTCTACTTCTAATGCATCGTTTATAATTAAATATAGTACAGTAATGTTTGATTGTATTTCTTAAGGATTGTTGACCTTTCAAAGCTTGATTAAAAAAACAAACACTTAATTTTATGATTTTGGTATTCATAACACGGTTGGCCAATAATGTGCTCTGTATTACATCCCAACATATGACTATATGATTATCAACATTTGCATGTGCACTCATATCGTTCTTTTGTAAAAAACATTCAACCCATCGAAATCCAACGTTTGAGACAGCAGATATTTTGCGAGCAACTGTTTTTTCTATGATCGGTTTGAAACACTTTGTAGCCCTAGCACAACGAAACACCGAACGGACTTATACGTTGATAAACACGAAATACTACAATGAAACCAGGGTAACATCACCATAATTATATATATCTGATATGAAATAAACAGTTGCGTTTCGCTTATTCTATACAATAATTTGACATTGTTGTTGCTAATTAGAGGAAAGTATGCTTAAAAGTAACACAATTTCATATCGCTTTACAAAATTTTAACTGGATTTTAACATTTGATCATAATGTGTTTGACTTGAACACATGTATAAGTTTAAATAAATTTGGAAATTGACAATCTACACTTTAAATAAAAAAGTAATTGAATTGTGATTGACCATCACATTGTTTTGTTTTTGTGTATTGTGTGTGAGCTGTTGAGCAAAAATACAGTTTAAAGCCCCATAAATACTAAAAAATTAACGAAATTTTCGTACAATATTTCGTAAAATAAAGTTACCCAATACAAAATCAGTATTCATTATCAGTGATCATTTTTCATTTTTAACCAATGAGTTTTTAAAGTGCAGATGTGCTGAAACAATGAGCCTTTTTCCAAAAACAATGAGCTTTTTTTGTTTTCAAATTATTAATTAAAAAAACTTGAAACATCAACAAATTTGTAATGATTCATAAACATTTTAATTTCTAAAAGTAACTGTTATTCCATATGCAGCCTTCAAAGTTAATTGATCTTGATAGGGTTTTTTGTGGCATTTTGACAGTTCTGAAGCGAAAGCGGATGCGAACATTTGGATGGTTCTACGTCGTCTTATTCAACCTTATAGTTCACGCACAAAGCAGAGAACCAGTATGGAACGCAGATGCTAATGACGTAGTATGACGTACAAGTATTTCACAAATAGCCGGTGTTACAGTAAAAATGACCTTTTGCGTTCCGATTAAATGCGGAAGCATTCGGGACGTGTTAAGTTTTGACAAGTATCTTTCCGATTTTGTCTTTCTTGAGAATCAATGCGCTTTTTAGGCACAGATATTTTGTTTCGTGAGCTTTTGGTAATTTTAATGCGCAAATAACGCAAAACGCACATGACAAATTATCACTGCCTTATAGCAAAAGCCAAAATCTCAACGCCAGATGTGGTCTGGTAACATGGATGTTTGTAGATACAAAATGCTCGTTTTATTTTTTTTGTTGCATAATAAATTCCATTTTAATTACCCGCGACGATATCAATTCATACGACACACGAACACTAACATCGCACCATTTTAGTATTCGTATGTCGTATGAATAGATATCAATGCGAGAAAATAAAATGGAATTTATTGTGACACGAACAAATAAAAACAAGGGACTATACAAAAGGGACTTGTTCACAGATTTAAGCATGTTTTTAAGTTTGTAATTAATCGCTTTAAATTGATAAATGTAAACATCGGAACTAAAGATCTCCAGTACAACACGAGAATAATATTAAAGATAGAAAAACAAGTTATCTACACGTGGGCTCGAACCACTGACCCTTGGGATAAAATGCTAGCGCCTAAACCACACGACCATACGTGCAACTATAAAATGCTTTGTATTATATACTTAATATAAACAATTCACGTTTTGTCACAACATATACTAATAACAACAGAACGCTCTAAATTATTCAATCGTTTTGCGTTTGTAACGCTTTATAATTGTATCTATGGCTAACGATGATTGTTCGTAAACGAAACTGTATTTTCAGTATAAGTCATTAATCCTATTTGGCTCAATGAACAATGTTCATTGTTTATTTACTTTTTGAATCTGTGACAAAATGTTGAAAATTCTCGTTTCGACAAACTGTGAACAAGTCCCTTTAAGGCTGCCGCATACATACATAGCAAAGTTGATTAGTGTGCGTAACAATTTTTTTCTTGGTGCGATTAAAATGTATTCTAAAGTAGACTTTCGCATGACATAGAGCACATAGCAGTGTGTAACGACATGTGCTATTACTGCATAAAGTCGTAAATTAAAACGTAACTCCCGTACGTTTAATAAGTGCATACTTTCATATTGGGGTAAGGCAGGGGGTTGGAATGTGTCCAGGCTCAAGGCCCGTTCGTTGACCAATATAAAGTTCATTCTTAAATAACAACCCGTTCTTATTGTTACACGAGTACCGAGCATGGGATCAGTGTTTTGTTTCATTAACACTTATGTTAAATGCAAAGGACTTCACAGATGTTTGCATTTTTTGTAAATGTTCGTCATTATAAGCTTTAAAATTATCAATGTAAACATACGAACTAAAGAGCTCCAGTATAAAACTAAAATACAATCAAAGAAAGAAAAATAAAGGAAAATGTGTACTCCACCTGGACCTGAACCATTTACCCTTAAATTTAATAGTGATTGCATTGAACACTCGGCCATCTGTGCTACATTTAAGCAATCCTTGTATTGCCGCAAAATATAAGGAAAGCATCAAGGACGCTCAAAACTATTCAATTTGTAAAGGTTTATAAGTTTATCAATTTCCACTGATGATTACTCATGAACGAAAATATATTTCCAATATGAGTCTTCCTTATTAGTGTTATTTCGCTCCCTTAATTACATAGTTCTTTTAATTTAATTTTGAAACTGTGACAAAGTGTTGGAAAATTGTCATTCTAACAATCTGTGAACAAGTCAGTTTAAGTGTCACACCAATGCATTCATGAGCACTGAAACGGACCAATGCGTTTATAAACCCGACACCTGCATTATAAAATGAAACCAGGGTATATTGACGATTTTAACAGCGAATGTCTTTTACCTTTGTCTGATTTTTTAAAGACAGTTGACAATTTTATGGTAAATAGTTGGATTGAACACTTCAAACCTTAAAGTTTAAGTGGCTCTACACACGAATACAGTAGATTTGTTAATCGGATATGCTTGGCTTGAACTTGTATATGTTTAAACAGTTTTCTTAATTTTGAAAGATGCACTGTATTTCTGTATACTTTTAGAGCAAATCAAGGTTGTGTTTATTTAGGACCGATGTAGCACAAGTGCACATAAAACAGTTTAAAGGAGCATTTCTTGATATTGCGTTTACCTTCATCGAGTAACACTATTGGACCATACTTGGAATAGGTAAGAGTGAAATTCACAAAAGGTATGAATCTATTCATTAAACTCATTTGTATTTAATTACATTATGATTTGACGGTGCTTACATGTATATAGCGAAGTCAGCTATAAAATTCAAGGAGCGCTATTACTTATAATAACTAATGTAATGGTGTTTGTTGGTGTAAACATCACGTTCTGCTGTTACTAAGTGTTGATCTTGTTAAGGGTTACATGACAATAACACTTTGCTGATTAACCTAACAGGAATACACTATTTGACCGTCGGAATATCACAGTAAATATTTAGTTCTACAACAACAAAAACAATAACTAAAACAACAACTACTACTGTTACTACTACTTCTACTACTACTAATACTACTTCGACTTTTTTTTCGCCTTCTTTTCGTACTAATACTACCACATCTTCCACTTCCACCACCGCCCCCACCACCTTCACTACCACCACTACTACTATACATACCCATATCACAACAAAAACAACCATCAATACCAATAACATCAGATCTTTGTGGAAAATATGAGGCTCATGATTACTTATGATAGTGCTTATGTTCTGGACGATGCATATGCTAATGATGATTAAGATGATGGTAGTGGTGGTTATAAAACTTGTGTCGAGGCTTTTTCTGAGGATACTGATTCTGATAATTTTGATGAGGTGGAGACGACGAAGATGGTGGTGTTGATGATTATATACGATTGACAATTATAATAATTACGCTAATGAAGATCGTGGCGACGGTTATGATGATACAAATAATGACAACGACAATGACGTTGATGATGATGATACAGACGACGGCATCAATGAGCATATAACGATGATAGTGTTGCTGTTATTATTATTGTTGTTGTTGAAGATAATGACGATGATAATTATGTTTATGATGGTACTGATGATGAAGACGACGATGAATATGATGCATGTTTTGAAAAAGATGGTGATGATGATGATGATAATGATGATGGTGATGCTGAAGATGACGAAGAAGATGATTATTATAATAACGATGATGTTCATGATGATTATGATGATTGTGATCATGATACTGATGATTATACGTTCTCCCTGTAGGCCGCTATGGACGAGGAGTTGTTAAACGACGATGAGGCAGAGAAAGAGATCTCGCAAACAACTGAAGGGCTCACACCCGAGCAGAAAGCCAGTGAGTCTCATGTCAAGCGATCGGAGTGTGAAGCAATTGGATATTTGATAGAAATGTGAAGCACTAGACTATGTGTATAGTACAAGCATGTGTACGCAATTAAGATACGACCCGTTGATAAAAGGTCATCCAAGTGCATATATTAATATTACCCACTTAACACAAAGCAAGAATTGTAATATAACACAAGCGTCCAATCTACAATTGGTATGCATGGATAACACAAATATATGATGTATCGAGCACAATTATGAGTTATCACAAAACAAACACAAGTAATGTGACGTCAATGTACGACACATTCCGAAAACAAACAAGTACCAAATAAAAAGTATCGGACACTACGAAACAAACAATAGGAAGAATATGTCCTTTAAGGCCATGTGTGTATTTTTCTTAATAGACCTCTTAATGATTTGCTAGTTTTAGGCACTTTATTAGCTTTGTCACGGTCTCTGCTTTTAATATTGAAACAACACACAAATAGCTCGTTTTTCTTTCAGACATTAAGTCGATCTACGCTATGATAGACACTAACAAATCCGGTGTTTTGACGAAGAAGGAGCTGCGTAAGGGGCTACAACTCCTTGGTCTGAACCCTACTGTGGCAGACGTTAAGGAACTCGCTAAGAAATACAACATCAAACACAGTATGTGAGATGGTTTGTTTATAGAAATAATTTAATATATAAAATGATGCTGATTAATATGAGGATGATCACGACGAGTATAGTGCTGGTGATGGCAGTGATAATTATGATGCTAGTGATGATAATTATGATAATAATGATGATGATGATTATGGATATTAGTAATTATGAAATTACGGTGATGATGTTACATCCAAAGGATTCACACAAAAAATCGTGTACGCTGAAATTGTTTCAATTTTAGGGACGGTTGCACAATTTTACATGTCCATTCACAGGAAAGGTCAGCCTGGAAGCTTTTGAGCAAATTATGGAGGAAGAACTTCTGTGCAACCAAAGTCCAGAATTCGACCTTTTAGAAGCGTTCCGGTAAGCAAACATGGTTACGTTAAAACATTTTAGCAAAAACTTTAATAAACAGGTATTGTTGATATTGAAGCTGCAGCTATTGTTACAAGAAACTAAATTGAAGATTTGCATTGGGCCGGTTCAGACGCTTGTGCTGAAACTAAAAATAAAAATATTTGCATACGAGAATTTTACATGTTTTGTTTTTTATAAGCCGATTTAAATGAAAATAAAGCGCGAAAAAGTAAAAAAAAACAACAACACGAAAACGAATGGGACTCTTAAATACGGAATAAATCAACAAGTGTTTATTAGTTTTATGTAAAAAAAAAATCATCGCGTTAGTTGTGAAGTCAATGTATAGACTTTCGAGTTCCCTTTTGTACCGTCTAGCATTATTGGTGATAAAACGATATTGAAGTCAATGTAAAGACATTTTAGTACACTTATGTACATGTACATTTGAACATTAATGGTAATTGAAGTATTGATTTTGTAAAGGGACCTTTTCACAGAATTTGGCATATATTGAAGTTTGTCATTAAATGCTTTAAATTGATAAATGTAAACATTGGAACAAAAAAGCTACAGTAAAAAAAAAACAAGAATAAAATTAAAGAAAGAAAACAAAGTAATCCACAACTGGGATCGAACCACTGACCCTGGAGTAAAAGTCAAATGTTAAGACAACTCGGCCATCCGTGCTCATACAGTGAGTGGTGTATTTTATACTTTATATAAGCAATCTTCAAAGTGTCATACAATATAAGTATAACAACAGAACTCTCCAAATTAGTCACTCGTTTCGCGTTGCAACGCTTTATAATTTTCAGGTATTTAAATCGCCAAAATATGCATATACTGGATGTTTTAGAGCATGGTAAATGTTCAGTATAACTGTTTACTCACAAATATCATAACTACAACGAAAGTTTACGAATCTGATTTTTTTTGCAATTTTTGTAAATTTACCAAAACGTGAAAAGGTCCCTTTAAAAGCGATGACTTTTTTTAAAAATGTTTGTTTTTTCAATTAAAAAACACATGTATTTTTATGTTTAATTAATTGGTTTATATTTATGTTTGTTAGTACACTCATACAACTTTTCTTATTTCCTCTTTATGTGTTTTTATGTCTTGAAAATGGCAGAAAAAAAGTGATGTGATTATGAAAATCTATAACAACTATACAACTACTATTGCTCCTACTACCACTACTTCTCCTACTACTGCTGCTGCTTCTATTGCTAATTATACAACAAAAATATCAGCAACAATAATTACTACCACCAAACATAATTAAAAACCATTAATATTAAAATCAGTAATAGTAACAAAAAATAAAATATACATTTAGGCATTTTAGAATATATTTTAGAACGTCTTCGAGCACCTCTTATCGAAAAAGGGGTATAACCGTACATAACTGTGAGATTGAACTGTGAATGTTGTTGTCTCTCTTCTGTTCAATTTAATCACATCTGTACATTGTATAAATACCAAAATGATGGCGACAAAAGGAACACTTGATACTCATGTATTGATCAGTACCAATTTCAATATGTTTTCATTTTTCACAGGATATTCGATCGTGACGGCAATGGAACATTTGATCGCGTTGAGCTCAAGCGATGCTTAACCAGTCTGGGCGAGCAACTAACTGACCAGGAAGTGGACGAACTCTTTGACCAACTAGACACTGACCGTAGCGGAACGCTGAGCGTACTGGGTAAGTGTTTTGTTATTAGTAAATCTGGTTTCTTTCCAGGAAACGGACTCGAGAGTGGCTCAATAAGGCTAAGGCTTTTGATGAAGTCGAGACGAAATAAATTGGTCCAAACCTATTCATATATTGTGCTTGATTGTTTGTGTTGGCTTTTTGTATTTTTGAAACTTTGTCACTGCATAACTCATGACTAAGTGCTGTTAATGCAAGAACCGATCCTTCTAATGCAGCTTGGTTTTGAAATTTCTTATATTCATTCTTTTTATAGGAACAAGTTCTCAGCTCCAACGTTGTTACTGTCTGTAAGATGCCAGTGTATTATTTTTTCCGAATATCTTGGTTACATAAATACCTTAATACATTGCTAATTGGTTTTTGTTTTCCTTTTGCAGAGGCATCGAAGTTACTAGCATGAGCCAGTCGACCGCATCATCTACATCGTAGTAACTGGAGTTATCAACCATGAAATCGAATCACATATTGTCATTGAAACTGGAGTTATTCCTCTTTGATTATGACGGATAAAGCACCCTTGTGATAGGAATTCTTACCCTTCAATCTGACGCACTCATCGCATAAAGATTTAAGTTATCTATCTAGGAGTCGAAGAGCACCTCTTCATTGAAACTGAAGTTATTTCTCTTTAATCATGACGGACAAAGCACCCTAGTTATATGCATTCTTACCCTTAAATTTGACGCACTTAAGTTATCTTCATTGAAACTGTCAGAGCATCAACGGAGTTACGGAGTTCTTACCCTTCGATTCGACGCACACATCGCACAATAACTCGGAGTCGACGCACCATCATCGCTTTGATGATGGCGCGCTCCTTATCCTTGTAAACTGATTTCATCACCCTTCGAGTAAGACCGACGCGATTGCTTGCTCTTCGAACATACACGTTCTTTTGCTTTTTAATTACATTTCAACATATATAAATATATATATATGTGTTGAAATGTAATAAAAATAACAGAAAACCATTGTTTTAAAAACAATTGCTTTGTTAAAAATACGATTCACTTCATGAACATGGTAAACCTGTATTGTATGCTTCTTTAGTCGTTGATTTTTTAAATGTAGTACATGTTGTATTATGTACGTTTACATGTTTATAAATTTGTATTTAGTTTTTGAAATCAGGGCTTTGTTTACAAATGTAGAGATTGAAGATTCGAATCAGACAATTTTCTGAAATCAGTACAAAAAACATTATTTAGATACCGTTTCAATTATAGTTCGTATGTAATACTTTCAGTAAATCAGTTGCTTTGGTGTTTTTTATAAACGCACATGTTAAGTTGCAAGAATGGCATTTGGCTGAGGAAATCAACGTTTATCGTAACAATGTATTTACTGGTGTCCATGAATATTTGCGCATACGTGTATTTACAATTTAAAAAATAAATAATAATTACATGCGAACAATTCTTAAATTTTAAGATGTGTGATCTCTTTCAGAAATCCGTCATTTGAATTATTTTTTTCTATGCTATGAGCAGTCATAATTGAATTCATTACATTACACAGCTGACTTTTATGGTTGAAAAGGTTTCTTTTCAGCAAATGTTTCTTCTGCAAAAGGCGTCAGGCAAAAACAAACAGGACTACACAAGACTTATTCGGAGGAAGTCATTGTGAAGAAGCCTTCCAACGGTAAAAACGTAACCCGTTGCTACCAGGTTTCTATTGATACCAGTTACTTCCTGAATAGTTTGGGTCAGAGAACCTAAAACCGACTCGTACACAATTTAATTTGCTTCACTTGAATAAATCAACAATGCTACAAACGTTACATCTGCATCGTCATTCGGCAAATCCAAATTGGTACCCTTTCGTTGCGTCCCGTGCTATATAATGTTTTTGTACTGATTTCCGAAAACAATTTGTATTTTCAATTGAATGCAACAATTTGCAAACTCGTTACACTTCAGTGTCTAGTACATGTATGTTTATAAATCATCGGCTTTACATTATACCCGAACACGAATGTTATGTTCCATTGAATATGCCACTTGTTTTGTGAATGATAAAGTACGGGGAAGGTGGTTGTGGTTGAGGAAGTTCCCTTCACGATTTGCAAACTCGAAACACTTCCGTTTATAGTACACTTGTTTCGACAAATCATACGTCTTAACATTATAATTATAAATAATGTTATATAAATATCCTCGTTTAAAAGGTCATGTATAGTGTTGAAATGTTATAAATAAACGCGAGTTGAATGATATGTGTCTGGCATAACACATTTCAGAAAAGCTATGTAAAACAAACTTAACTACTAAACTTGATATGTTTTAATATGCGAAATTGAGTATTGTATGCATTTCCTTTCGCAAATTATTAGTAATTGCTGTACGTTATGCATGAAACAAGCAAGACAATCAAGCGTTACGACTCGTGTTATCAAAGTAGCTCTGAACTAGAAAGTTGCAAAATAACTTTACAAATCAATGAGACACTTTTTACATAGCATATTAACCTCATCTACAGTAGTTACAACATATTGTTTTTTTCAAAGATGCTATATATCTATGAAGTCATATTGCAAAATAAATGTCCACATTTGACCAACGTTATATGTAACGTAAGCGGTAATTTGCTAAGCAACATGGCTCTGACTTTAAGCCTTCGGTTGTCAATTTAATAGTTTTGGTGTGCTTGAATTCAGCAGTTTATAATGAAAAATTGAAGAATGATTTTTAAATGCGAGATATGTGTCGTGTTCTGAGAAAACTGGGCATAATGCTTGTGCTTAAATTGTCATCCCATATTAGCCTGTGCAGTCCGCACAGGCTAATAAGGGACGACAATTTCCGCTTTTATTGAATTTTTCGTTTAAATGAAGTCTCTTCTTAGCGATAATCCAGTTTAGGCGGAAAGTGACGTCCCGGATTAGCCTGTGCGGATTGCACAGGCTTATCTGGGATGGCACTTTACACACATGCATTATGCCCAGTTTTCTCAGAACGCGTCACGTATCGGGGTACCGTCAGTGAGAGCAATCAGCATTCCCACAGACACATTTCCCATTGCTTGTTCGGGCCATATCTTTTGTTTTGTTTTTGATTACCTGGGTCGAAATGCGCGTGTATCATATACATTACGTTTAAAGCAGAGCTATTTTATATACATATTCTGCACGATTTAACGGCTTCTTAAACACCACTGCAACGATTGAGTAAGTTAAGAGTTTATCGTTACATATTTCGAAAGCAACTAGAGTTATTTGGTATTTAATAGGTGCGGCTAATGAAACCGGTTCTCAACAATTAAAGTATTAATGTCGAGTTTATCATATTGAACAATACAACGACAGTCGCACGATTTGTGATTTTAAAGGCGGCAGGCGCCTATGACTTTGAACATGTATGAGTGAATACGGATAATCGTGCTTAGAGTGAGAGACAGTTTTGAATGTAAAACAAAAAACAAAAACGAACGTATTGTGACTTTGTATTTAATAAGCGAATGTGGTACACTATGAAAGGATCTAAAACAGAGTGACAAAAAGATTTAAATAATGTGGATCATGCTGATTTTAGTTGTTGTACTGGTCAGATTAAGCNTGGAGAACGGACAGTATCAACTGCAAGGAACGTGGCATGATGTAGGCTCGGCGATTCTTGAAATGTGAGGACTTCGGTAGCGTTACAATATGTGGAACCGAACTGAAGCTTTATTGAGACAGAGATATAACAATCGTCTTATGTATGTTTCATTTATATATATGATTTGCAATGTTTAACTTATGTCACATATTTTACCAATGGAGTACACATTCCTTAATTCATTTAAAATCTTTATTCAACATTAAAATCTATAAACGCAAATTTGTAAAAATAGGTAAACAATAATAATGTATACAATAATTCCCACAAAATAATGATTTTATGAAGACTAATGTAAAACGTACCAAAAATCTATTATGTTCGGTTGTGCAAAATAAAATTGACCGTCAATAGTACGTGCAGTGTTTCACAACATGTATATAAAAATATATGTTTATTTGTATATTTAAATGTTGTATTTATTTTTCTTTTTGTTTTTGAAATTGAAAACTTTCACCAAAGCTTAAAAATAAGTACAATAAATGAACGCATTCTGTACATTCAATATCATTTGTTAATTTGGGCTGATTTTTGAAACGCCTAATAAACACATAAACTTGTTGCACGAAATTTAAACACTACTTTCTCTTTCTTTGTTAATAAGGTTTAAGTGTGATTTACATAATATATGATTTATTTTAGAAAAGCAGAAACCATATTAAGATATGTTTAATTATGTTCACGCTTAATGGATTTAAAATTACATTTAATTAGTACTTGCACGAATGCACACGATACGAAGCGATGATAATTTGTAAATAGTAGGGGATTTACCTTCTGATCGAAACATTCTAACTAGATGCATACCAATGTCATACACTTAAGTGATTTGGAAGCCGATAATAGTGCAGCTGTGTGTCAAATATTTACTCCTATATTGACACGCAGACATCAACGTCAAAGGTCTCAGTCACTATATACCTATATAACATTTAATTTTAGATGTTATGTTTCCTAATTTACGGAGGATGGAAGGATAAACCTTTCACGCTATGTTCATGGAAAAAAGTTGTTTGTGGTTAGTGAAATTTATGTTTGTAATATGAAGTAGTTGTATATTAGTAATTGTATTATATTTTATTAAAGTGACGCATAGTATATATACAATCATTGGTTTTAACAGAAATAATGCATATATTATATATATATATTTATTTGAATTATGATTTTAAACTCATGTCACACATTTTACCAAATTATAGAACAGTCTTGAATTCGTTAAAAAATCATACTTAAATATTTAAATCTATAAATACTTCAAGTTTAAGTTTTTTATTGTAACATCTGCTAAACGCTTTTGACCATTTAGTTACAAGTAAATAAAGTGACGTTAAAGTATAATCAAAGTGCATCAGTCCAATACAAATATAACAATGTTAATTCACACAAACTACAATGAAAAGTATCATTTACAAATGTGTATATATTAACAACAACTCAATAAGAGAAAACAGGTAATAGATAGACCATATATTTAGGGCTTCCTAAATTAATATTTAAGAAGCAGCAATAGTTGTAATTTTTCATCACGGAGTTTCATGGCATCAGTAATGAATCAGGCTATATTGTTTATGACTTTAATAATTTGACAAGAGATTATGTTTTAAATTTCATTAATGTTGGTCAGTTTGATCGAATACAATATTTTGTTCGTTTATCTTTATAGATTGGGCAAGTTAGAAAAAAGTGATATTCGGATTCAACAGGGTTTGCGTTGCATAGTTTACATTTGCGTTCATCTCTGGGTATGTTATTATATCTACCGGTCTCTATTTCCAATTTATTTACTAATGTTTTAAAATATGTTAAAAAAACATGATACAAATGTACCCATAACAGTTTTGTTCTACGAAGACAAATGTTAAACAAACACCAAAAGTTATCCTGTTTATTTTTGCATACAAAACTAACCGCCGAAAGGACTTGCAATTATTTAATGTATGTACAACTGTGTATAATAATGTTTGTATATTGCAATTTTGTTTGTAATTGCTTTTGTTTAAATTTCATTAATTTACACAAAGCTTGCAATAAAAGAACAATACATGTACAGTATTCTGTATTAAACAGAAGACATTAAGTACAGTATTTAAGAAAAAATCTACTTTGCGCATGTTCCAGTTATAAACATTGCCCTGACCAATCAAACATACGCGTTTAATTCTAAGTATTACTGCGCTCGCTCCGCCCTTTCTTAACCAATAACATTGCCCAACTATTACTTAAACACAATTGGTGATATTGAGTCCGTTAAAATAACTCAATATATGTTTTACTAGGGGAGCAATGCCGTTATTATGGTCAAATAAGAAACTCTTCTGAAGAAAAAAACTTAAGTAGTTTAAAAAAAAAACAAACACAAAAAAAACGATTAAGCATAGTTATTTATAAACATTCAAATGAACTTATGAATTGTAATAATCTTATTTCGTGAATTACTTTTGGGGCATCTTGTATACACAAACTACTTATATTACTCATACATTAATTAGTATCGCTATTACTATTACTGAGTTAGTGTTGCGATACAATAATATATAAACAAGTTTGTACTGCAAATTTAATCTAAATGGTGTGTTTTTATTAATATGAAATTTCGAATGCACAATATTCACAAGGAGAAGCAATCTCTAAAATAAATAAATTCAAAATATCTGGCTGTTGTCCATTTGTTTATTTCTATTTAACATTATAACTATGCTTATAATGTTACATGGACAATACTGATGTCTTAATTTGGTGGTATTCGTCGCTCTTTTAATTGCTTTTATATAAGTTTAAATAGTTAATTATTGTGGCCACTTTCACAATAATCAAAATCAAAAGATAATGTCAAGTCAGTATTTTAAATATGACTGTTTCCATATTGCCAATAATTATCTGCAATCCTTTTCAACCAGTTCGCAGTTCAAGTTGTTAAATAATATTCAACGCAATTAGATTCAGGGTAATGTTTCCTATCTGTAGATAATTGTATGTAAAATACAATTTTTCAGGTTTGATGTGATACTCGATATTTGATAACAATGTTATAGTAATTGAACCACCGTTTGTAACAGTTATATCTTTGGCACCACATAATCTGTCGATAATTTAAGTACATGCGTCGGAAAACGCAGAGGTCCATCGTGTTGGAAATTGTGAATAATATCAACAAAGTAAACATGCTGCTGTGTACCTAATAAAGAATACAACATGCCCTTAATACGAGTCTTTAAAGCAATACATTTCTGCGATGTCCAATGTTGCCAATGGGAGAGTTCTTCCACGGATTGATCTAGATGAAAACATTTCTCACGATCTTCAAACATTTGCCCGGAAATATTGATAGATTCCAATGCGATATCGTTTGTCATAATCGTCCCCAAATCATATGGTGGGAACACTGATTTTGATAAATCAAAACTCGTATTGGCTTTTGCAATATTGTAACAAACAGTTTGTTTAATACCATGCTGCATTACTTCTAAACACTGCACACTTTCGTTAAGTGACAATGCATTGCTGATACGTTGGTCTATTCTACACTCTATAAGTTCGAGCGGAGATTATCTATCCAACAAACGCCACTTTATCTGTAGCGCACATAAACTTGCTTTGAAGGCGCATTTCAGAGAGTGATTTTAAATATATAAAAGACTCCTCTGTTATTTGGACATTATTAGCTTGTACATAAAGTTTATGTATTCACGTAAGATGATCGACCACATTCCATTGTGGATTGTTAAATACCTCTTTGCTTCCACAGAATGATATTCATATTCTCTATTTTAAAGTGAGATGCGTTTTGCGGGATATTAATCTGCACACGTACATAGGCGTTGCGGGATATTAATCGGCACACGTACATAGGCGTTGCGGGATATTAATCGGCACACGTACATAGGCGTTGCGGGATATTAATCGGCACAGGTACAAACACATTTATCTTTTTCAAATTCAAATTGTTATCTTCTGAGCAGACAAAAATGAAGTCATCCAACCAGACATGAAGGAATAGAAGAAATAACTTGCGAAACATGTTTTCAGTTGTTCGCTTGCTAACATCTATAATTGCTAGAAAATTTGGCCGCAATAAGAAATCGTTACGATTCATCGAACACAGTAGTACTGTTGAATAATTTATTTCGGAGATTCTTCAACTACATTCATGCACAAATTGGCATACACTGTGAATAATATGTTGAATAGCAGTAGAGTCAAAAACAAATTATGAAGGTTTCAAACCATAATTGTAGTTCAAATCCAAAGTATATTCCCTTTGGAACGCACTTTGGTGTCAACCAGACTTTGGTATTGAACAGCGTGAATTGTGTTCTATGTTTGTTATTAGTGATCTTAAAAAAGTGGTTCATAATCCTTTTCATCATCTTCCTTTTTTTCTTATCCTTATCTTTCTCACCATCACCATTATCAGCCGCAGAACATCACAATCATCATCAACAACAGCAACAACAACAACAAAACCACCACCCCACCCACGTGTTTTTGTCATCATCAACGACGACGACACCATACTTCTATCACCACCATTATCTCCATCGTCTTCGTAATCAATAATGTATCGTAAAAAGCTGAACCGTCAACCTATACTTTTCATATTATCACAAGTATCAGCATATAATACAAGATCTATACAGCATTATTATGAGAGTATTAATCACAACTATCAACGCAATAATGGATTTACCAGACACGAGTTTCCCTGCTATTTCCATATCAAAAAGAATGGATATCGACCTTTGATTGCAATATTGATAATCTGGTGATCAGAAATATGCTTCTGATTATGATGATCTTTATTATGACGGTGATGATGATGACGGTGGAGATATGAGGATGGTGAATTTGATGATGACTTTAATAATGATGATGGTGATTTTAATGATGATGATGACGTTGAATTATGACAATGACGATGATGATGATGACGACAACTATGATAATAATGATGGAACTGACAAAATGGGAATGCACTTGGCACAACCAAAGTGCGTTTCGTTTCAGTATACATAATTATGTATTAGTTTAACGCCCTAAGGTAATGAAGACCGAAGTTGGGTTTAAACCCAAGTGCGGCTTGTCCGGTTGGTTAAATGCAAAATAAAAAATTGGTTATTCACTCAAAAAGAACAAATCGCTCTCCGAGTGTATAAGTTCATGTACAATTGTTAATTGTTAAGTCATGTCAATGTCTTGCTGGAGGGTAAAACTATTGAAATAAAAAGTAAAAAAATAACAAATGACCATTTATTGTTATAAAATTTATGCAATTCCTCGAAATATTTTCGTCTTTTTAAAATAACTTCGCAGATCGGAAAAAAGCGAAAATAACTCTTTACAAAATGTTTCAAAATCGTTTCCGTTAAGGATAATCGAAAATCAAAATCGATTAAATTATAGAGCATGTGTAACAATCTTCAATGACAATTTTGAAAATACGCGAATTACTTACATTGGGTTTAAAGTTCTAAAGTTCAAATTGTAACTCCTTAACGTACTACTGGTAGAGCACTAGATTTTTATCCCAAAGATCCCGTGTTAATATAAGATTATTTGAAATAATTTAGTTTTGTAAGGAAATGCATCTTAAGGAATTTTCAGAAATACGAAAATCTGTTAATTTTAACGTAACATTTGCCACATGTCGGATATGTGTTATTTAACAGTACACACATGTGATGTTTTAAGTGTATTACTCACACTAATCAATCAATGGCAAATATTGATAAATGCTTCCAGAAATTCATAAATGACTACTTTATGCCAGAGCTGTTATAAAAATATGACTTAAGGTTGTTGTTTATTTTCTTGAATTAAGACTATACGTGATTATTTTTATGTTTATTTCCCTTTGTATCCGTTGTCTCAACACGATTATTATCCCCACGCTTTTAAAGCGTGGGGATATTGTGGTTATCTTCGCCGTCTGTCCGTCCGTCCGCCCTGGCCACTATATCCTCCTACACTATTAGCACCAGAACCTCGAAACTTACACACATGGTAGCTATGAGCATATGTGCGACGATGCACTATTTGGAATTTTGATCTGAACCCTGGGTCAAAATAAATGGGGGTTGGGGTGGAGCCGGGTCAGACATTTTCACTTACAACATGCGGCGTAACTTTTGACCCAGGGGTCAGATCAAAATTAAAAATAGTGCACCGTCGCACATATGCTCATAGCTACCATGTGTGTAAGTTTAAATGTTCTAGTGCTAATGGTGTAGGAGGAGATAGTGAACAATGGGGGTTGGGGTGGGGCTGGGTCAGAAATTTTCACTCATTTTTTTAGGTTATTTTACATTAACCTGAACATCTCTTATGAAAATACGGTCAATCTCAACTATGCATGGCCCTATAACCAACCGGGGGGCGCCCGGCCCACATAGACCACGCCCACCCAAAATTTTATTTTTACATAACTTTTCGTACCCACATACACAATTGTGGTGATGTAGACAAACTTAAACTGATGCTTTTATATCCATCCTCTTCAAAAGCATCGTCACACCAGTACTGTCAGTACTTTGATTCTTATTTGTCATCGGGGGGGGGGAATTATGTGGTTATCTCCGCCGTCTGTCCGTCCGTTCGTCCGTCCGTCCGTCCGTCCTGGCCACTATCTCCTCCTACACTATTAGAACTAGAACCAAAAGTTATGGGGTTGGGATGGGGCCGGGTCAGAGATTTTCACTCATTTTTTTAGGTTATTTTACATTAACTTCTTCATTTCTACACCGATTTACTTAAAATTGATACTGAAAATTTCTTATGACAATACGGTCAATCTCAACTATGCATGGCCCCATTTCCAACCCTGGGGCGCCCCGCCAACATAGACCACGCCCACTAAAAAATTTGTTTTAACATAACTTCTTCATTTATTATCCAATTGACTTTAATTAATACTTAACATCTCTTATAACAACACGGTCTATCTCGACCACCCATGTCCACATTACCCATCCCATGGCCCCGCCCACATAGGCCACATCCACCCAAAATTGCCTTTTACTATAACTTCTTCATTTCTACACCGATTCACTTCTAATTGATACTGAACTTCTCTTATGACAATACGTGCGGCGTGGGGATACGCGTCGGCATCTGTCGCGCCATTTCTAGTTATACTATTGTATTACTATTTGACAATACTTATCACATAACCTCGATTTTAGGAATGGCTTTTTTTACATTTTTTCATAATTACTAACATACAAAGCTAATCGCACATTTTACAATAAATAACACACACGAAAAAGTCGTTGACCTCTTGCTCAATCGATATCCGAAAACGATTTTAATTTTCAATTGAATGCGAAACTGCTGAAATAAATGCATACGTACGAGGGAAATCCCTTCACAATTTGCAAACTCGTTACACTTCCGTGTCTAGTACATGTATGTTTATAAATTATCGTCTTTACATTATACCCGAACACGAATGTTATGTTCCATTGAATATGACACTTGTTTTGTGAATGATAAAGTACGGGGATGGTGGTTGTGGTTGAAGAACGATTTGCAAACTCGAAACACTTCCGTTTTTAGTACATTTATTTCGACAAATCATTCGTCTTAACATTATAATTATAAATACTGTTATATAAATATCCTCGTTCAAAAGGTCATGTATAG
>VMBQ01001606.1:0-21403 GCA_007657795.1 Dreissena rostriformis
AGCATTACACGAATCCGATATATTTCGCCATTGTAACACATGAGATGAAGATATGATAATCAGTAAATATATTATATGATTTGTAGTTATGTTTTTTTATTTACAATTGTATTTAATTTTTTCACTTGTTGAGTAATAAATTATACGTAGGCATCAAATTATAACCAACATTTTCATACATAGTAATGAATAACTTAATCCTACAAAAGTGAGTAGTCTTTTAACAAAAGCAACGATATTACAGTAAGAATCCTCGGAAAAGAACTGAATAGGTAACTCGTTTGATAAGTTATTGACGAATCGTACGCATCGTTACTCATACGCGCAATAACTCTCTCTGACGTGTTGAAGTATGCATACACAGTTGTTGCTCTTGTATGGCAATATAACTAGTGCCACACAGAAATCCTTGTTGTACACTCAGCATTGAAGCAATAGATCTATTGAGTAGTCTATTATCAGAAACGTCCCGAAAACTTGTCAAGGCATCAGTAAATGATTTCCATGTGTGGATTCAATCAGCAGTAAAATCAGTATTTCCTTTCTTAAGTAAATGAAGTTACTTGTTTAATAATTGTATGTTATTGTTCTTTTTTTTTTAAATTAGCATTTATTTAAATTATTTAAATGATTGTGTTTGTCGAAAATGCTAAGTTGATTATTACAGCCCACTTCCATTCGACCGGAAGCCGCGTTTTTAAGACCCATAAAATATTCTTAAAAGAAAGCACAAGCTAATCATTTGAATATGTTTTCGCAAAATGACAAAATGTTTTGCAATTCAGAAAGAAGGATTTTGCAAGAGGATTTAACAAGTTTTAAGAGCAGCTATATAAGCCCCCCCCCCCACACACACACACATTGAAAGCTACGTTATTGATGGTACGAATTAATAGTTATCAGTTGATGATCATCGAAGAAATAAAAATAAACTTTTCGGCAAATAACATTGCTTGATAAAGGCATCTACTGTCGGTCAGTATGGAAGCACTTTTTCAATTCACACTACCATACTCACATTGCTTGATAAAGGCATCTACTGTCGGTCAGTATGGAAGTACTTTTTCAATTCACACTACGATACTCCCGTCCAACAAGGCATCTACTGTCGGTCAGTATGGAAGCACTTTTTCAATCCAAACTACCATACTCCCGTCTCCACACTACCATACTCCCGTCTAACAAATGTACAATACATATGAAGAGATCGCCAATAATAAGAATTCGTTAACTAAATAAATACAACAATACCAGTCCAACAGTTCGTTGGTATATGATTACATTACTCGTTGTGTCCCAATAGCAACCGACCACAAATGTGTCGTGTTCTAAGAAAAACTGGGCAACATGCTTGTGCGTAAATTGTCATCCCAGATTAGCCTGTGCAGTCCGCATAGGCTCATCAGGGACGACAATTTCCGCTTTTATGCAATTTTTGGTTTAAATGATGTCTCTTCTGCAGACTGCACAGGCTAATCTGGGATGACACTTTACGCACAAGCATTTTGCCCATTTTTCTCAGAACACGACACAAATACGTAGTTCCACACCGTTTCTTAGATCGGCGACCTTTCTGCACTATATCGATAACAAATTGGTATATCTTTGAACAGCATGTTCTGAAATATTACTGCAACCTTTCTGAACGGTCGGTGATCATTCGTTAGCCAAATTGGAGCCAGCTTTAACTCTTTCCGCCCCATTTGTTTCCGTTACGTCTTGAATACTGAGACCAGTCTTATAACTCTTATTGCAGCCTTATTGCACGGTCGGTGATCATTCGTTAGCCAATTTGGAGCCAGTTTTAACTCTTTCCGCCCGATTTGTTTCCGTTACGTCTTGAATACTGGGACCAGTCTTATGCGACTCTCCGAATACATGCTTCGTGGCTAAGCTCCGACGATCCCTGAAACTGCTAATATTTAAAATGAAATCGAGTATATAGATTGTTGTTGTTTTTGTCGTTGCTGTTGATAGTGTGGTTGCTGTTGTTTTAGAGGAAGAGTTTACACTACGCAACAGTAGATGCAGTGCTCAGTGAATGCAGTTAATTTATTTTCCAATAACGGCTAAGGAATGTAAAAAACGGTCCTGTCAAGCGTTGTTCCAATACTCAACCAAGCGCTAATCTTTGACAGTTTCAGCCTGTATTTACTTGAAGTGGGGCGGAGAAGTTGTTCAGATACAAATTGACGCTCATCTCACGCGAATACGCAGTCATTAGTATTTTTTTCGCAATGAATTGGATAGATGTTCTCCTCGTAGCAATTTTGACTGCAGTAAATGAGATAACAGCGTTGGAAACATTCAAATTCCGAAAAGGCTGTGGTATTGCGGAAAAAGTATGTGCCGAAAAATATCGCGTCTTTACTCACGTTGGCGTACCCAGCTCCATTTCTTGTGCTTCTGTATGTATCAGAACAAATGGATGCAATGAAGTATACTATTTCGCTGTCGATGGGGCGTGTACCGGCTGCAAGAAAACACTTGCTCATCCGTCATTGGCCTTGGTAACGTCAACAGCACATGACCACTATCGCCTTGGTAAGTAGCTTGCTGTTTCGATTCTTGGATAATATGATAAGTTTCATGATGCTGTTTTTCTTTTTTATAAAACAAGGCCAGAAGTCGTGACATTAAGTCCAAGAAAAGACAGCAGACTATTATGTTGTAAGAAGAAATCTTGTGTGACTAGAACATCTTTAAAAAAATATGATAATTTAAGGCAAAAGACAGCCGCTTGTTTCAAGCAACACATGTTTTGACGAACAATTTTGTGGATGGTATTGTTAAAATTGTATATTATACCAAAAAGCTGGGCATTCTTTTGCGCCGTTTTTTACTACAATCGGGAGTCGTTTTTTGTAGTTCAGGCTGTTTTATTTTCAAATAAATTATCTTTGGCCTCGGTACATTATAATAATGCTAGTTCCCGGTTTTAAAAGACTTGAGTAAGGTGTTTTGTAGTTCACCTGTATATTGTTGATAGGTGTGTTTTAGATTTTGCAAAACATATGTAAAAGTCGGTTTGTGTTATACCGTGGTTTTTGGCATAACGTGTTTCTTGACGTATTAACGAGTTAGTCCAATGCTTTATGATTCAGTGTTGCCTCATCATGTACACTTTTATTCTTCATTCAAATAAAATGTTGCTGTTGCACATGATGACGTGTTTGTTTGTGATACATGATTTTGATTTTTAATTTCCCAAACTAAGAATTGAACAAATCCAAGCAGAATTTCAACAATAATTAGTAAAAAAAGAGTATATAGTTGTCATTTTCTCTAATACTACCCCGTTTCACTTGGCGTTACTTTGATAGTGAATAGAGTTGCGAATAACATTAGGCGACGTCTGAACAGTAATATCTCATCATTTTTTCGTTAAGAATGGAGGGTGTTACGTAAGATACCCTACCATCATTGAAATCCCAAGATTGTTTGAATCTGACCATACACTCCTATCCAGCATGGGTTATGATTATTTACTCGAAACTTTGTCAAACGCCATGTATTCATTCCTATTTGAAAACACTTATATTTCCATCCTAATTCAATAATGTTTGTATATCTGTCTAGGCAACCGTGTTATAATAGCCGCTGTTTGGCTGATGATTCTCTCACTCAACGAGTTTCTTTCGAGAATCTGTTTGGCATGATCCTATTATAACACATCCTTCCGGTGTTGGGGGATATACGCTATGATAAGTTTATGATATTATTTTTGTTCATGTATTATTTGTTAAAAAACATAACTATGCATTTGTTGTTTAAACTCAGCCTTGACAGATATTTTTGCCAAACTTAAATAATAAATTAATTCCAAACTTATTGAGCTTGTCGTTGGATAATAAGAATATGTATTAAATAGAATAATACAAAAATGTATGAGTTTTGATACGTAATAATTACCCCAAGTAATGTAAATCAAATAATTACTGTGCGCTTTCATAATTCCGTGTAGGAATATACCACAATTACCAACTTTACATAAAAACAATAAATTTATACCCAAAAAAAGTTTTAAGACTTTAAATGGTGATGGTTTTGATGGTTGAAAATTTAGTCCCAGTGAATTTGTATAGAATGATATTTTAAGCAAAAGCAGCATTAATTTCATAGCAATTATGTAATTTTATCCAATGTGCGTGAATTAAATCCCCGAAACTTGGATGCCTATTGTTATTCCGCACTAAACTTTGTTGTACATATACTAATAAACAACACTGAAATAAAAACAGCTTCATAAAACTATGGACAGATGAAATCTTCATGCTTAAAAAAGAGTTGCAAACAATGCTGACCCTTCTTACGCACCAATCAAAGTTGCATTCAAAAAATTACAGCTGATATGGTATGCATTTTTGAAAGGATTATAAATGGGTCAGCTTCCTTTTTACCCCCATATTACCGTAGTGGGTTCTTTTAAAAATCTAGCTCATTCTGGAGTATGTCTATATAATATGAGCCGCGCTCTAGGAAAAAGGGGGCTTAATGCATGTGCGTAAAGTGTCGTCCCAGATAAGCATGTGCAGTCCACACAGTCTAATCAGGGACAACACTTTACGTTTAGATGGAATTTGTCCTTTAAAGGAAGTCTCTTCTAAACGAATCCAGTTTAGGCTAAAAGTGTCGTCTCAGATTCATCTGGGACAACACTTTTATGTACATGCATTAAGCCCTGTTTTCCAAGAATGAGACTCATATGCTTTCCCTCGGGCAATGCTGGTAACATTACTACAAAGTCCAGCGCAGTGAATATCTGAGTGGCTGAGCTTTCAGGGAGGCGTGAAGACCATGTCCTTGCCAAAGGGACCGGAGAATCTGGCGGTCCATGTGTCGGCCATAGCACACCAAGGTGCATTCTGGGTACAGCTCATTGGTAGTACAGCTGTAAAGTTGGACCAGTTGTCTGGGAGCATGATACGCTTCTATAAGACTGCAGGAAATATACCGGTAGAAAATGTCCAGATATTCGTGATGTCTTATATAATTTTTAGTGCATATACTTCTTTTAATTATAATTTTGCAGAGTTATGTCCTTAACATTTTGCAGTACGATAGTCTTTGCTTCATAAAGCATCTATCAGTTTCACAATTCATTGCATAATATTGTAGTATTGTGATCTTTATTTTATTTCAGAATATTGTCGTATGGGGATCTTTATTTCATTCCTTAATATTGTAGTATTGGGATCTTTATTTAATTGCAGAATATTGTCGTATGGGGATCTTTATTTCATTCCTTAATATTGTAGTATTGGATCTTTTTTTCATTGCTTAATATTGTCGTAGCGGGATCATTATTTCATTGCTGAATTATGTAATTCAGGATTTTGAAATCATTGCAGAATATTGTAGTATGAGGATCTATATCTTTTTTCAGGACCTCACAATGCTCAGTGTGAAGAAAGGGGACCTGGTTGCTGCCCCATTTGAGAATGACAACACCTGGCATCGGACTCGTGTGATGGACGTCCAAGGCTCTGACCTGGATGTCTTCTATGTGGACTATGGGGACAGCGCTTACCTGGACACAAGCAAAGTGAAACCTTTGAGGTGAGGCTTTAAAGCGGTTTGATGAGAATTAAAAAGCCTAGTGCACACATACTTAAACTAGATAAATTGTAAGGAAATTGTTCAAATGGACAATTATTAAGCAAAAAACTAAGTTGACATTGGTTATTATGATTCAGATATTATTTATCGTACAGTTTCTATACTGGAAATAGTCAGTGATGCCTATCGGGTTTATATAAACACTGCATTCTTTTTAAACATTATCTTAATGGCCAATTTTAAAAGGTACAGCTGTATGTTCCAAACTGTTGTTGAGTTTTAAAATGTACCATTGAAAGTTGACCATTAAGATAATAAAGAATATTAAAAATAATGCAATGTTTTTTCCCCATTTTGGAAATGGGGCCAGGGCCCTTTAGATTGGGCAAAATCAGGTTGCTTTCGCTTAAATTGGAAGATTTACTTGTGTTTTTGTGTGCAAATAAACACTATAAAATTGAGAGTAAGAATTTCTAACATTACATTTGCTAAGGTTCAACACATAAAGGTGGATAGGGAGATTAACTGAATGTTTTTTTTTATTATTATTCAATATAATTCATACAATGTATACATGTATATGATCATACAACAAAATATACCATGTATCAGCAATAGTATTCATACATGTTATACAAGATATGCTAATATATACTTTTTTGATCTTGTGGTTTCCTTTTGATAAAAAAAAAATAAAAAAATATATGTATTTTTTTTCTTCGGTTGTTTGTGGGAGGCGTTTAAAAAAACAACAGAATATTTATGAAAAACAGATGAGTTACATAAAGTGTGTGGAAAGCGAACTGGATTTGTTATGAAAGTTGAAAGTGTTTCCATTTATGTTCAAATATATGAAGTGTATCATTGTGGAGGGCTATTTCTTTTTCAATTTGAATCTTAAGTTTTAAATAATTGATGAAACAGTTCATTGTAGGTGTTTGTTTTCTGTNAGCGAACTGGACTTGTTATGAAAGTTTAAAGTGGTTCCATTTATGTTCAAATATATGAAGAATTTTCTTAATTTCAGAATTTTTATATAGGAATTCTCAAGCTGATTTTAGACCTATTTTAATTTTTGAATTATTCATATATTCAGGTCTAGCAAATGGTGAATAATTTAAATGTTCTAACTTCCAAGATTTTGATACATGAAGTCCAAGAATTTATTTATATTTTGTATACTTCCACAATTCCAATTTTAAAGGTACATAATATTGAAACATAAATTGGTATTAAAATACTCCCAAACTTCTGTTATTTCATGTCCTGACATCATACATGCCATAAATTTTCAGACCAATTCCGGGAAATTGAGCTCAATTTTCTGGGACTTTTGCCAATATTCCGGGACATGTATACATATAGCGATATATATAGACATATATGCATTTTTGGTACGAATTTTTTTTCACATCGTAAATTGCTAAGTTCAAAAGCCTATCTGAAATACACTAGATCTATTAACGTCAAATTAAACATTACTACTTCCGTTACTAGAAACAAGCCAAGTGTTTTTCGTGTTAGAAAAGAGCACCAAATTGTTTAAACGCTTACTTAAGCTCGATTGGTCATTGTCGGCTCGGGTACTACTTACATGTACCCCGTGTACTCTTAAGTATACTTACATGTACCCCGGACACGGTAAATATACTTTATCGTACCCGGTCGATTTAAGACTGTACCCGAGTTATATTCCCGCCCAAAATCCGATGTCGTAAAACGTGCTACCGATTGTCTTAAACAAATTTCTCTTTAAAAAAAAACATGCATTTTGAGTATGAGTTTCGATAATATAGGGGCCATTTTACAGAAAATTGACATAAATGTGAATATAATAAATTTAAAAAAATAGCCGACAACGACCGATTTGGCGTTAAATTTCCCGGGTAAGTTTTAGTATATTTACCGTACCGGGCTTAATGACCGACGTCGCTCAAAAACAATATTCGACAGTTAACCACGCCCTCATACGCATTCTCGTTACCGATTGGACAGCGAATATCACAGTTTGGCGACTGGAAAGTTACCTGAGAATTTCGCGCTATGCTTCTGTGTCAGCTTACATGCTGTGTAATGCGGCTTAAATATTCAATTCGCACGTCATGTTATCATATCAGTGGATTATCTTTTACCTCTATAATGGCAAACGCAATTCAAATTCACTTATTTTTTTATTGTTATAATTACTGGGGGTTTAGAACAAGACAGAAATAAATCTAGTGAGGATGACGATTTTATATGCTTAATTTTTTTACTCAACTTCTTTGTCGCTTAAACGTGCAAACATAACCTGCTTTTAATTTTATACTCAACAATCTTGGACTTCAGATTCTTACGCAGTGGGGAATTATAACATAGTATATTAAAGCCAATTAACAACCACATTAAACAATGCCACCTTTTTGGTTTGACTGCGAACGTGAGACAATCGATATGAGAACAGGACCCCTGTTAATTGATCGATTTTGACACGTAGCGTAGTTACCTATTCGGGTAGGCATTGCCATGGAGACGCTGCAAATTAGTGGGAACACAGATTCGAGGTGCAGTTAAGCCTAAGATAAGGTACATGTATATATGGATTTTGTAAAATCCGGGACATTTGACAGATTTCCGGGACTGCGGGATACGCTCTTCATTTCCGGGACAATCCCGGACGATCCGGGACGTATGGCATGTATGCCTGCCATGCTAACCAGCCTATCAAGTTATTAAAGTACAAATTGGTATTGTATGATTGTAAGACTGGCTAGAGAAATTCATAGAGTATGATATAGTTATGGTAGTGAATTGAAACTTACTTACATCAGGGGGCCCATCGGATAAAACATTGCTTGTCCAATTTAAACCACAATTCAATTTTTAGAAAGTATAATTGCCAGGCACAATTCCTTTAAAATAAGAGTTCCGCGGTCGTAGACATATGCCCCCCCCCCCCCNACAGTGACAGACAAACATTTGTACCAATGTAGCAAACAACAAGATGCATATTAATTGCTTGTTCTAGGTGTTTTAAAACATATATAAATCGCGGTGAGTTGTATATAGTTTACAAAAATACTACACGAGTAAAATATTGTGCTTGAACTGTATTTGTTAAGTCAAACTTTCTTTAAAATAAAGCGTTCTTAATATTATTTATGCCTAATGTGACACAGTAGTTTTTATATAATCACACTTCGTTCAGTCAGCGAAATAATGTGGTCAGTGAAGCGTTAATCTTTATCGTGACACAGTAGATTTTATATAGTCACACTTAACTGAATGTTGCGATTTTTAAAAATGGGGCCGCAAATTTGACCATAAAATACGTGTGAATCCCAGCCTATGTTAAAATATATTGTCATGTAACATGAACCTAAATGTTTTCAGCTTTTCAATAGACTTTTGGTTTAAGGGCTGAGTACCTAGAGTTACCTCTTCAAGCAATTGAGCGTAGACTGTGTGAAGTGGAACCAACACAAGTTAAGTCAGTCACATAACGATGCTTTTTTTGCTAAATTTTGTTTATTATACAATCTGTTTCGGAAATACCTGAACGTGCTTCAGCAGAAATAAATGTGTTGATTTTGATTAAATGTCGCTGTTAATTTGTGGGTTATGTAAATATTACTATGTGCTATGCTAAAATTGAGGTAGTATTTTGTTGTGGGGTGGGGTAAGGGGGACTTGTTCAGGATGTGCAAAAATGAGCCACAGGTGATTTTTCAGGATATGTCTATATGAAACAAGGCAGGAGGGATTATGTAATGGTATTCAAAAATTAACCAGGGTTATTTTTCCTGGGTATGCACACATGAGCCAGTGGGGGATTTGTGATGGTATGGAAAAGTTAGAGGGAGTGTGAGGGTAAATAAAAAGCCGGGGGGGATTCGTCGGGGAATGCAAAAATGAACTGGAGGGATTTTGTAAGGGATTGAATAAAATGCACATATAAGTTTTAATTTGAGAATGCAAAACAGAAGCAACGTGGAAATTTCGACCTGATATGCAAACATAAGCAGGCAAAACTGTGTATGGAGGCTGTAATTATATCTGGGTTTCCATACAGGTCCTTTTGACCGGTTACGTTAGCTCACTTGGCAGAGTGCTGGATTACAAACTCGAGGATCACAGGTTTTATTCCTGACACGGCCACATTACTTGCGTGGGGAAAAACAAACTGTTGATTGTATTGTAGGTGGGTGGAGTGAAGCAACGTTTGAGAGGTTTAAGGCGATGTCTTACTGCCAAGTGGAAGGTCATCATGGCACAGCTGATGGGATATGAGAAAGATATAGATTCCCTGGTTCTGTATGACACCAACAATAAACAGGTGAGTTTAAGTTTTAAAAGTGAATATACAAAATGTTGCCGTGGCGTAGTGGATATGGTGTCCGCCTAGCAACCAGGAGGTCATGGGTTTGATCCCCTCATAACATATGTCTTCCATAATGTATGCGCACATTTATGATGCTGCTTTACATTCAGCAGTTACATAGTGCTGCGTTTGGTGATTATTTCTACATTAATGTACGTTTTAGAAATAAGCGGCCTCTTTGTTGATATATGACGCGTGGTTTGAAGCATCCCCCTGTTTTTAGTTGCAAATCTTATTGTGCTTTACTTTATAACGTAGATTCTGCGTACCGTTTCAGGAGTAGCATTGACGAAAAAATAGGTGAATGCTCGTGATATTTGTGCTTCTTAACAACAATATAAAACATATTTTAAGTTGTTATTGTTGACATATTTTAAGTTTTTATTGTTGAATTAAAATCAGTAACTGAACTTAGGTTGTGTTATACTAGTCCAACTTGTTGACGCTCTCAAATATTAAGCTACTTTTTATATTGGTAATATTTGGAGCAAAGAATTTAGCCCATATAAAAAGTATCTGTAAATTCTTTGCGCGTCTTATAAATAAGACTAGTGTTATACATGTGTATACAACATGTTTTAAGTTTTATTGTTGAACTAAAATCAGTAATACGAAATTTAAAGTTGTGTTATACATGTGTATAAAGCATGTTTTAAGTTGTTATTGTAAAATTAAAATCAGTAATACTGAACTTTAGTTGTGTTATACGTGTATGTTGAGTGTACTGTCATTTCAGCTGCCTTTTCTCAACACGGTGACGTTCCATGCTCGTTGTTTACACCCCCTGGGGCGTCATTTCAATGAAACTGTGCTTTTACCTCGACCTCGGACAAAACATCATCGACAGCGGTGTGCAGAGAACCTCTGAAATCTGTCGCTGGAGAAAGGAGTCAGTGTCAACGGCGGGCTTAACTTATCATTACCAGGCGGAATCCTCAGAAACTATACTGAGTACGTTTCCAAGTAGATTGCCGCTGCAAACAAAACCTCCATTGACATAAACCAGCTGCGATAAATACCGCGATACTATAACGATTTCCATTTAACAATTAACAACTACAAATTCGTGTTTTCGAATATACCATTAACGTATTAAATATGAGATTGGTTACTTTTCTTTCCAAATTCTAGCGGGTTTTTTTAAAGGAATTTTATCTGATTTTCAACGACTTTACATGGGCAACGTATGACTTTTGCAATATTTATCCACGAATACAATGAAAATGTAAAACATGATGAATAAGTATTGATGGGATAACATATTACAACTTCAACACTGATGATTTAGAGCTGTTTAACCCTTTGCATGCTGGGAAATTTGTCGTCTGCTAAAATGGTGTCTGCTAAATTTCTAAAATAAGCATTTTCTTCGATTTTTTTTTCAAAGAATACTATCAGAATAGCAAACAGTTTGGATCCTGATAAGATGCCACGTTCTGTGGCGTCTCATCTGGATCCAAACTGTTTGCAAAGGCCTTCAAAATCCGGTTTAAGCGCTCAAAGGGTTAATGACCGGCATGAATACAGGAGTGCGAAACTTGGTGAACGCTTATGCTTTTCTAAGCCTGGGAATGTACAGTTCTCAACATTTAACGTCAACTTGTTAAACTCGATATTTTATATATTTATACACGAGTGTTGTGTTTGTGCCTTGTTATACTCGATATTTTATATATTTATACACGAGTGTTGTGTTTGTGCCTTGTTATACTCGATATTTTATATATTTATACACGAGTGTTGTGTTTGTGCCTTGTTATACTCGATATTTTATATATTTATACACGAGTGTTGTGTTTGTGCCTTGTTATACTCGATATTTTATATATTTATACACGAGTGTTGTGTTTGTGCCTTGTTATACTCGATATTTTATATATTTATACACGAGTGTTGTGTTTGTGCCTTGTTATACTCGATATTTTATATATTTATACACGAGTGTTGTGTTTGTGCCTTGTTATACTCGATATTTTATATATTTATACACGAGTGTTGTGTTTGTGCCTTGTTATACTCGATATTTTATATATTTATACACGAGTGTTGTGTTTGTGCCTTGTTATACTCGATATTTTATATATTTATACACGAGTGTTGTGTTTGTGCCTTGTTATACTCGATATTTTATATATTTATACACGAGTGTTGTGTTTGTGCCTTGTTATACTCGATATTTTATATATTTATACACGAGTGTTGTGTTTGTGCCTTGTTATACTCGATATTTTATATATTTATACACGAGTGTTGTGTTTGTGCCTTGTTATACTCGATATTTTATATATTTATACACGAGTGTTGTGTTTGTGCCTTGTTATACTCGATATTTTATATATTTATACACGAGTGTTGTGTTTGTGCCTTGTTATACTCGATATTTTATATATTTATACACGAGTGTTGTGTTTGTGCCTTGTTATACTCGATATTTTATATATTTATACACGAGTGTTGTGTTTGTGCCTTGTTATACTCGATATTTTATATATTTATACACGAGTGTTGTGTTTGTGCCTTGTTATACTCGATATTTTATATATTTATACACGAGTGTTGTGTTTGTGCCTTGTTATACTCGATATTTTATATATTTATACACGAGTGTTGTGTTTGTGCCTTGTTATACTCGATATTTTATATATTTATACACGAGTGTTGTGTTTGTGCCTTGTTATACTCGATATTTTATATATTTATACACGAGTGTTGTGTTTGTGCCTTGTTATACTCGATATTTTATATATTTATACACGAGTGTTGTGTTTGTGCCTTGTTATACTCGATATTTTATATATTTATACACGAGTGTTGTGTTTGTGCCTTGTTATACTCGATATTTTATATATTTATACACGAGTGTTGTGTTTGTGCCTTGTTATACTCGATATTTTATATATTTATACACGAGTGTTGTGTTTGTGCCTTGTTATACTCGATATTTTATATATTTATACACGAGTGTTGTGTTTGTGCCTTGTTATACTCGATATTTTATATATTTATACACGAGTGTTGTGTTTGTGCCTTGTTATACTCGATATTTTATATATTTATACACGAGTGTTGTGTTTGTGCCTTGTTATACTCGATATTTTATATATTTATACACGAGTGTTGTGTTTGTGCCTTGTTATACTCGATATTTTATATATTTATACACGAGTGTTGTGTTTGTGCCTTNAATGTCATATTTTATCATTAGGTATAAAAGAAATAATAATTCCTGATAATTCTTTCGTAGTTGAACAAATTTAAGGGATACACAAACATGAAAATCACATTACATTACAAATAAATAAAATATATCAATTAAATAAAGATACATTAAACATCTATTGTGTCCTGAAACATAATTACGTCTAGCGTTTTCTTTTCTTAACTTTAACAGAGGGATTATGATTATGCAAGTTAATTTGCCTTGCCATGTCAATAAATTTCAGTCTTAAGTTATGTTTGTAAACGTATACAGTTATGTGATGTGGTTGTGTCATTTATGTTCTAGTAAAATTCTTTATTTATAATATCCGAAAATGCTTTGTCTCAAATCAAATTTCGAAATAACAAAATAATAAATGTGTCCAATATCATCCGTGATCCAAGCAATGCAAAACCTAGATAAGCAGTATTTTTGTAACTCCTGTTGCCCAACATATTATATCTGTATTGTCAGAATGTAGGAATGGTATAATAAAACTTCTGAAATATATAATTTACACATGTATAACGAAAAATAACGGTTACCGTCCGCATACATTTTACACATTGTATTATGAACATAATTATTAACCATTATGTTGTTTGGTGCAAAGCCTTCAATTCATCGAACTTAATTCATATCATATACATTGTTATAATTGACAAACTGAGTGCTTACTGTCATCGGTAATACACAATGGTATCATTATTTCTTAATTTTATTAGAATATTGCGTAATGAATCATTGTTTGTTTTGATATGAAGAAGTGATTGTTTGTTTTGATGTTTGATGTAACGATTTCACCAGTCTCAATTTCTTATCATGTTATAAGTATTCCGTTTATTAACAAAGTATCTAGTTAAAGACTTTGACAATTCAGACATTCATATTATCATCACCGCTCTATGCCTAATTTCATGAGACAATGGCTGAATTTATCTGAATTCGCATTGTAATTCTATTGATGATCTCTTGAGATATACTTTGACCGTACATGGTATATGCATCATCATCAACTATATCATCACCATGATCATCATTGTCAACAACTCTGTCCTCACGTAAAGACCAGACATCATCGGCAAAGTCAAACCACTCAATGAATCTAGTCGTCCGGTCATATATTCGAAATCGTTTGACTGCAACGTGTTTCGATGTATCTAGTTCTTGATTAATTTTAATGTAGTCCTCTGGTGGGATTCGTTCAAAATCGATATCATCGTAAGAAGCACAATTGAATGTCAGGTTACCCTCAAGCGCATAAGTACTTGCTGACAGTTTGTAAACCAGTTCGCGTAATTCGGATGGAAGCAATGCATTACAGTATAAATTTAAATACTTCAGTAATACAGGTAGCTGTATGTTGATATATTTACGCAGATGTATTGTAAGTGATTCCAAGTGTGTGAGCGATGATAGTGACTGTGACAACATCGATACATGCTCAACGAACAAGCCGTTATTGCCCTCACTTCGCAAACTCAGACTCTTGATATTCAGACCACGGAGAACCTCCCACATACCAATACTGTGTTCGTACATGTAGTTAGACACGTAAATACAAAGCGTTTCCAGTTTTGTAAGCGATGATGGTGATGGAGATCCATCTTTCACTCCCCACCAACTCAGCATCTTGATATTAAGACCACTATAAGCGTTCCAAAGACCGCGACTGTTTACAGACATGCCAAAACTAATATTTGCTAGCTGTGTGAGCGATGACAACGACTGCAACATGGACTCTACATGTGTCACTATCAAACCGCTCGTTGAACCCCTCAGGCTGAGACTTGTGATTTTGAGACCCTGGAGAGCCTTCCAGAGACCTGGACTATCGACTTTCACTATAATATTAAGCGTTTCCAGCTTTGTGAGCGAAGAAAGGGACTGCGACATTGAATCTACATGTTTTACTTCAAACCCACTTTTCCAACCATCCAGACTAAGGCACTTGATATTCAGACCACTTGGAGCCTTCCACAGACCGGGATTGTGTTCAGACACTTTAATACTAAGCGTTTCCAGGTATGTGAACGATGCTAATGACTGCGACAAAAACGATACATATTTCACGTTCAAATCTCCACACCAACCACAAAGACAAAGACTCTTGATGTTCAGACCACGGATAGACACCCAAATACCAATACTGTCATTTTTTACGATAACGCAAAGCTTTTCAAGCTGTTTGAGCGACTTAAGCGTCTTAAACAACGTAAGCGACTTCATTAACGCCGGAAACGTATTCACTTTCAAACGTTCTCCACGGTCACACAGACCGATACTCTTTATATCTAGCCCATACAAAACCTCTAAGATATCGGAATGGGCATTCACGTCTATATAAATCGTTTTCATCTGTTTGGATAAGTCAGTCTGATCCAACATATGTACATTATTTAATACCAGACCGCTCAACAGACCCCTCCCACGCAAAGTCACACGCTTGATATTCAAACTGTAAATAGCCTTCCACAGACTTGGATTGATATCATGCACGTCAATAGAAAGCGTTTCCAGCTGTTTGAGTGATTGCATCGACGTAAACAAACAATCTCCGTAATTAAAATAACCCAACCTAATATGAAGACTCAGAATCTTTATATTAAGACCATGCAAAGCCTTTGACAGACCGACAGACGTGTCTTCAATCACCTCAATTATAAGCGTTTCCAGTTGTGTGAATGCTGATAGTGACACCAACGACCCAATAAAGGTACCATACTGATTATTCAGACGCAGACTCTTGATTTTCAGACCACGGAGAGCCTCACACAGACCAGGACAGTCATTCCCAAACACCCAGGTAATGCTTAATGTATTATTTAAAAAAGTCATAAATGCTTGGAACCAACGTCCAGGTTTGAAATAATTTACTGCGCTCTCTACACATGAATTTGATACGTCGGCTGCTGTTATGTAAGTGTTCACAAGCTCACACTTTACCTCATGATCGAAAGTCAGCAGTTTTCTAAACAGGCTGCGTATCCAGCTAACGGAACATGTTAACTGTGACAATTTAATGTCTTTTATACAAGGCAGCAATTGGGTAGAGGATTCATAAAGTGCTGGGTCTGCACTTCCAAGAGTAATCCAGATAAGAATATCCGCTTTGTTCAAACTGCCAGTATCTGTAAAATAAAACCACCTTTAAGACCATATTTATAAAGATTGAATTGGTCGTGACTGGCGCACGTTGTATTCAATTTATTCAAACATAAATTAATTGAACTTAGTAAACTGTGTATAAAAAATCCGTTTACATGTGGTTGAAAGTGGATATATTTTTTTTAAACACGTGCATTCGTAAGCTGTATTCTCGATTATTAAAACATATAACTGCAAATTGTTCGTCTATAACCTTCACTGTATGCATGTAATTATACATTATGCTTTGCTTAATATGTTTCATGGTAAATGTTTCAAATGACATACAAACTCATTCACATTCAATATTGACACAGAACGAATTTAACAGTGTAAGAGAGACAACCCATCGACTTACATTATCACAGTGTTTATTTTTTATCCCCACGCTTTTTAAAGCGTGGGGATATTGTATTGATCGGCCAATATCTCCTCATACACTATTAGCACTAGAACATTGAAACTTACACACATGGTAGCTATGAGCATATGTGCGACGGTGACGGTGATGGAATTTTGATCTGACCCCTGGGTAAAAAGTTATGGGTAAACAATTGGGTAAAATGATTAAAAAAAAAAATAAAAAAAATACTAACAACATGCGACGCACATGATAATAACTTTTGACCGGTCCGTACACCATAGGGGTAAGATCAAAATTCCAAATAGTGCACCGTCGCACATATGCTCATAGCTAACATGTGTGTAAGTTTCATGGTTCTAGTGCTAATAATGTAGGAGGAGATACAGCAGAATGGGGGTTGGGATGGGGCCCACAATTTTGTTTTACGTAACTTCTTTATTTATTTTACCAATTGACGTCACTTTAATACTGGACGTCTCTTATGACAACACGGTCAATCTCGACCATCCATGTCCACATTACCCACCCCAGGGCTTTTGATAAAGGTAAAGGCAGATTGGTTCCTGCCCTCTTTCAAATTTATCGAGAGGTTCACGGGTACTACTTCCCCGTCCCCCCGAATTTTTTTTTTCGTACCCAAAAATTTTCGTACCCATTTTTTTTCGTACCCATTTTATTTTCCGTACCCACATTTTTTTCGTTCCCAATTTTTTCGTACCCAATTTTTTTTCCTACCCAAATTTGTTTTCGTACCCAATTTTTTGTTTGTAACCACATTTTGTTTCGTACCATTTTTTTTTCGAACCAATTTTTTTTCCTACCCAATTTTTTTTTTCCTACCCAAAATTTTGTTCGTACCCACATTTTTTTCGTTCCCAATTTTTTCGTACCCAATTTTTTTTCCTACCCAAATTTGTTTTCGTACCCAATTTTTTGTTTGTAACCACATTTTGTTTCGTACCATTTTTTTTTCGAACCAATTTTTTTTCCTACCCAATTTTTTTTTTCCTACCCAAAATTTTGTTCGTACCCACATTTTTTTCGTTCCCAATTTTTTCGTACCCAATTTTTTTTCCTACCCAAATTTGTTTTCGTACCCAATATTTTGTTTGTAACCACATTTTGTTTCGTACCATTTTTTTTTCGAACCAATTTTTTTTCCTACCCAATTTTTTTTTTCCTACCCAAAATTTTGTTCGTACCCACATTTTTTTCGTTCCCAATTTTTTCGTACCCAATTTTTTTTCCTACCCAAATTTGTTTTCGTACCCAATTTTTTGTTTGTAACCACATTTTTTTCGTACCCAATTTTGTTTCGTACCATTTTTTTTTCGTACCAATTTTTTTTCCTACCCATTTTTTTTTTCTACCCAAAATTTTGTTCGTACCCAATTTTTTTCGTACCCAATTTTTTTTTCGTACCAATTTTTTTTTCGTACCCAAATTTTTTCCGTACCCACCCCGGGGCACCACCAACATAGGCCTTTCCCACCCAAAATTGCCTTTTAATATAACATATTTGCGGCGTGGGGATACGCGTCGGCATCTGCCGCGTCATTTCTAGTTATATATTTTTACTGCCATAACACGGAATGCTTTCCTATATAGACGCGTTTCTACTGTGTAACCTAATTTAATTCGTTAAAGTTTAACATAATTGGGGATTGTATATGGTTTGCATTCACACATGAAGACGAATTATAAAATAACACATTCAAAACCTAATTAATAATTAAAAAATGTGAATCGATCATCAACAGTAACACGTGTTTTGATACATGATCAGCGAGCATCGTTTTTATCGTTCCTTAAAATGTGATGGTGATAACGATGAAAATGCTCCTGTTTGTGATCATTAGATTAATATCGATAATGACGACAAAGACACTGATGCATAGACAATTTTTAGGACACTTATGCATGACTCGGTGTCATTAGCCCTTTTCATTCGCAGACAAAGGCTATTATTATATATGTTTTTGAAACGTTGTTGCGCACAGTGTTTCGTCGAGGAAAATAGTTTGTTTTTGACAATTTACAATTTGAACAGAAATGGAAGCAACTCATATCATAGTTTTATATATAATAAAAAAAATGGACAAACATCAATGATGATGATGATGATGGTGGATTACGGTGGCGGTGGCGGTGACGGTGAAGCTGACGGTGATGCTGATACTGATGCTGATAATAATGATGATCTCACCCAATGAGTTTCATTTGTATATTGATAAAGAGTGAATTTAAAGCGACATATATATGTGTGTCTTCAAGAATAAGTTATCACACTACCTATATAATAATGGGACACGCTGCGAATAATCCAACTTATGATTCAAACCTTCCCTTTATTAAAATTGCCTGAATTTCACTCTATGAGCAGATTATTTAAGAAAACTGGCATTTTTCATGTTCTCTTTTTAGTGACCACCACCTTGTTACAAATCCTACGTTGTAGCCTAATACAAAAACGCTCGCTTTATTAACAAAGCATGCAAGCGTCTTTATTTTTTTTATTTTTTTTTAACACAAAACTGTGCAAATGATCGAATTAAATTTATTTTGATAGAAATACGGAACACTGTGTGTGCATGTGAGTGAAATAATTATTTGAAATTGACATTTAAAGCAGCAAATCGTATTTATACTTAAATCAATAAATAAACTCACAAAAATCAAAGAACGCTTAAATGTCACACGCTTGTGCATAGTGACGTTATCAAGATATTTTCTAAACAACTTCATCAATAATTATTTTTGTTGAAAGTGTCATATAAGAAAAGTTGCTGAGTTTCAGGTTAATACCAGTCTGCTTATTGGCAACACCCTCTCTATAACCATCACAGACACATATTTGATACCCATAATCGTAAATGACATTAGCAGTCGGCTTGTCACAGCCATTCATCAAATGGGATAGTGCATTCGCAGCCGAAATGTTCAGTCCACATAGAAATATGAACACTTGCCTTATACCAAGGAAGGAATGTTTGTGTCGTTTGAGGTATTCAGAAATGATATCCTCAAGTAAGCGTTCATTGCATGCGATATGGTAAGCAGCTAAGAATTCTTGAACGCTTTTGTGGATAAACGAAAACGTTGATAAGGATCTCACCACAGACATTGCCTTCGTTTCCGTTATAATACCGGCTTTTAGGGCAAAATGTATCACTCCATCTTCTAGTAAAGCTTCCAGATCTTTAGCACCAAATACTATTGAGTGTTCCTGTTGATATGAAAACAACAAACGAAACGCGGCTTCTGCAATATGGTTCACGTTGTCAATATTTGGTTTAACGTATTGCGTCTCTTTTAAACACGTAAATCGCGGCTGTTGAAAGTATTTCTTTTGACTGCTGGCCTTCTTTAGAAGACTATCAAGTACGAGGCTGTATACTTCACACATAGAGCCTTTCAGTTCTGTGCCTTCTGCATATGAACACACGATCACTGAGAGCATCATTGGTGATGACATTAAATCGTTGATCTTCAGTCCCCGTATGTAACTCTCAAATGCGGTTTGTCTTTCGTCCAATTCCTTTTTATCTACCAGGCAACTCAGGATAATTTTGCTCAGCTTGAAAGGATCGTTTATTCCTTCTAGTTGAAACAATCGGTAAATATCAGAATCCTTAACATTTTCTTCAGCCAATTTCCAAGGTCGAGTTGTAATCAACAGTATACAGCGGCTGTGATTTTCGACCAGTGTCGGTAGGTTGTGATGACCTCCAGAGCCAATCCACTCATCTAGACCATCCAGTAACACCAAGCAACGTTCACGTTTCATGATCTCATTAAGTAATGCATACGCTTTCTTACGATCTTCTTTTGTGTATATATTGTCAATTATTTGTTTTTTTAATCATTTCTGTTACATCAGACAACTTAAACGAATTTCTCAATCTTATGTGAGAGATAAACATAAAGTCTTGCAGTACGTTTACATCATCAAACATACGTGATGTGTCATCAGAGTGAGAATTTGACTTTGAAGAACTAAGGTCGCATGATTTGTTCAAGCACCAGTCCAAAGCCAACTTTGTCGCAAATGTGGTTTTACCAGAACCCGCCTCACCTTGTAGAAATATTTTAGCATTCTCTTGATCATCTGTTGAAAGGATATCCTTGTACTTTGTAACCAGGACCTCTGTTTTAAAATACGTTCCCTTTTCCTTACGCATTACGCATATTTTCGGCAGCATATAAAGATCTCGTAATTTTTCATCGACGGCGTCATTTAGTGCAGATATCGTCACGTGATTTAAATTGCTGTTGTAATTCTTCTTGAGACATTGGATAAGTTCTGAAAGCATATAGTAGTAGCATAAGTAGTAGTAGTAGTAGTAGTAGAAGTAGTAGTGGTAGTAGTAGTGGTTGCTAGTAGTAGTAGTGGTTGGTAGTAGTAGTAGTAGTAGAAGTGGTAGTGGAAGTGGTTGTGGTAGTGGAAGTGGTATTGGTAGTGGAAGTGGTAGTGGTAGTAGTAGTAGTAGTAGTATCAGTAGTAATAGTAGTAGTAGTAGAAGAAGTAGTAGTAGTAGTAGTAGTAGTAGCAGTAGTAGAAGTAGTAGTAGTAGTAGTAGTAGTAGTAGTAGTAGTAGTAGTAGTAGTAGTGGTAGTAGTAGTAGTAGTAGTAGTATAGGTAGTAGTAGTAGTAGTAGTAGTAGTAGTAGTAGTAGTAGTAGTAGTAGTAGTAGTAGTAGTAGTAGTAGTAGTAGTAGTAGTAGTAGTAGTAGTAGTAGTAGAAGTAGTAGTAGTAGTAGTAGTAGTAGTAGTA